>PVJO010015505.1:0-45303 GCA_004026905.1 Hystrix cristata
TTTCTCTGATATGAGAAACCATAACTGTAAATAAGGACAAAGAGATATAATAGATATTATATAAAAGGAGGATGGTGCACAGGGGAGAGGAATACTAGAAAGAAAGAAGGGGAAAAGCAGAAAGGCAACAGGGGAAAGAGAGGGGAAAGGGAAAATATGGAAAATGATGAATAAACCTGCTGTAAATAGGGAGGGAGGGAGCAGAGGGGAGGTGTGGGGGAGAGGGGGGAGAACCAAGATGCGACATGTATAGGTACAAATAAATGTAATGAATGTGACCATTGTATGTAGAATGTACCAATACATGTTCTTGGTTTAAAATAAAAAAAAAATAATAATAATAAAGTTACATACCTAATGTCCCATTTAGGACAACTTTTTCAGTATGTTATCTATATGTGAACTTCATTTGTGTAGTTAATCAGCTGCCGGAAAATAATTTTCAGTAAAAGCTAAGGGAAAAGAGAAAAATACTAATTATTCCTAATTTTTAAGTTACTTTAATGATTAGAAGAAAAAGAGAATTTGGCTAGGCAAGTACCAATAGAGTACAGTACTAAAAAAGAATTTCCTATTGTTTATGTGAGAGGGACTATACTTTTAAAAAAGAAGATATTTCCCAACCCCCACCCCTACATTCCTATCAGTGCTAATGCTTACTAAATTAAATGAATAAACTAGTAATCCATTATGACCTTAGGTCAATTATCTTTAAATAAAATATCTTACAAGAAAAAATGATATTTCTACATCTTTTAAATGTCTTTACCTTGTTACTATTAAACATTGCCACATTGTCCAGAAAAAGCAATTATCTCCCTTATCTGTTTAAATATGTTTTAAAATCTTGTGCAGAAAGTCACAACTCCAATAAAGGTTAATGAAACTATGCATTTCCATGAGAGTAAGTAAAACATTGGAAGAAAGCACAGATAAGAAATTATACAGGGAAAGTGATGAAATTACTGTTTAAAAATCTCTCATTTCATTATTGTGTTATATATGCCATATTTATCAGCAGCCCTTATGTTTGTAAAATCAGTACAGATTGGGCTGGTTTTGTGCTATTGAGTCATCCAGTTTGGGAATTTACCAGTAATAAATCAGTGCAATTCAAGTTCCTATCTCTACCTCCACACATTCACAATCAGAACAAAAACAAAACACATCAGAGAGGTTTACATTTGTACAGATTTAAATATCATTAATAATGTGGATCCAAAGCAGGATGTTATTTTCCTTAACGTTTTTTAACTCACTGAACACCTAGAATTACAATAGTCTACCAAAAATGAACAGGAAGTGAATCCGAAAGCAGCATTCTCAAGTGCTTTTGTACAAAAGCATGAATGAGCTTATTACTGAACACTGAGAAGAAAGAAATATTTTCATAGTGAACATTTATGATATTAGGTTTGGCTTAGGTTATCATCTAAAGATTAATTTTTTAGGATTTTAAAATCTTTCACTATTCATTAATCATTTTTTTATTTTATTTTAACGGTACATTTTAGATGTACATAGTGATAACATTCATCACAAGGGATTTGTACCTGTACATGACATATCTTGTTGCTTCTTTTTTTCCCATTCCCCTCCCCTCACCCCTTCCTCCCTCCCTATTTACAAACGCTTTGTTTCCATCCTTTCCTTCCATTTCTTATTTCTCTTGTCCTCTGTTCCGTTCCCCCACCCTTGTTCCCTTTCCCATTTGGACATTTTCTTCCCTTTTCCAATATAATACATTTTAGTCTTATTTACACTTTCAGTTTCTCACACCAGAGAAACAATGCAGTATTTAAACATGTGCATCCGATTTATTTCACTTAAGAGTATGGTCTCAAGATGCATCCACTTACCTAGGAATATCTCAAGCTTATCATTCTTTATGGCAGCGTAGTACTCCATTGCATAAAAAAACCACATTTTCTTTATCCATTCCGCTGTTGGTGGGCATTGGGGCTGTTTCCAAGATTTAGCTATTACATACTGTGCCACTATAAACATGAGTGTGCATATATTGCTGTAGTATGATGCTTTTAATTCTTTTGGGAAGATACCAAGAAGTGGAATAGCTGGGTCAAATGGAATCTGTAGTCCTAATTCGCTGAGGAATCTCCACACTGATTTCCATACAGTTTGCACCAGTCTACACTTAACAATAATCTGTTTAAAATTTTTCTAATGTCCAATAATTATTGCTTTAAATTCTTTAATAAATTTATTTTTAATAAAATGTAAAACATGAGATTTTTATAGTTAATTTCAGAAAATAAAGTGCAGTGAAATATCCATTAAGAATGTAATGCTTATTCGGAAAGAAGTAATTCAAATATCTATATTTGGGATAATAAACAATCTGTTTAGAATGAAGAGAATTTATTGTAATTAAATATTTGTGAGCATTAAAATAATTCATTTCTGTTTTTTTGAAGACAATTCCTTAGCTATCACAATTACTTCCAATTTTTTTTTAATATTATATCAGACTTTTTAAAAACTTTTCTTTAAGTTTTCAATACTTGGTGTTCCTCAAAACTTCCTGGAATGTGATTAAAGGGACCTCCAGACTACTTCACACACACCGTCACTTGAAGACTAGACTCCTGAATCATTCTGCTGATTTTTGAAAATCCACTTTGTTTTTATTTCTACTTTTAAATATGACTGAAGTTACTGTTTTGGTCATGATCATTTTTGGGTGTCACATAGGAGACACCATGACAGTCTATGTACTAGTAAGAAGATTCAATGTGATATCATAAAATATGTGTAGTGGGCCTAATTCTGTCCGGCTGAAATTTCTTTTTCTTTTTGTTTTGTTTTCTGATACTGTGGAGCCACGACTGTCAAATTTCAAACTGTCTACCCTGTTCTATGACTCTAGATCAATTTGCATTGGTAATGTTTTGTTAAAGATTCCAAAACAAAAACAATGTTATATATTTCCCCAACAAGATCAGTGTTTTGATGCTTAACCTGTCTAACTTGCATGACGTTCTGTAGCAACATCTGTCACTATGAAAAGCGAGTAACTCTGGTCACAGCTTGTTCATCAACAATGCTGGTGATAATTATTCTCATTGTTATCTGTGAGTAGGATAATATTAGGCAGGCAGTATGTATAGTTCCCATAGAACAGGCAGAAATATATACAAACTAGCAAATCACGAATATGAAGTGTATTTTTTGTGACATTTATCTTATGCCAGAGGCTCATAACCAAAGAAGTTGAAAGGTAGCATCCTCATCTGACTGCATAAATCAGGGTAAGTTTAAACTCAGGTGGTAAATTCTAACAACCCACCCAGTTTGTAAATATGACTAACAAACTTCTTTTTTGTTTCTATCTATTCTCTTCATTCCATCCCCATCACACACCACTTTCTCCAAATTAACACCTCCTACCCCAACCTCAAGCAGTCTGATACCTTGTGAGAGCTTCTAAACCCTGTATGCAACACCTGGATGTGCAATTTGTTCCAACAGAAAACATGAACTCTCTTCAGAAGCAAATAAAACATATGGCATTTGATTTTCTAAGCACACACTCAAATATTTTAAGCAACTTCTTGATTTTCATAATTCCGGCTTCTGAAGTGCTTCCTTTTTTTTTAACCTCAATTTCAAAATTACTAGGTATCATATGATTGTTGTAGAGCTGTATGCTTTGCAAATCAACTTCAATTATTATTAGCCTTTTCTTTTTCAGCAGGAGAAATGATTTCCCCACAGTGGCCATTCATTTGCCTCTCAGCATGATGTTGCCCTAAAGAAACTTGAATCTGAATCTACTTCCTCTTACTGGTTGGAAAGCAAATGTTTGAATTGGGGTGAGCATGTGTGTGAGTTTAAGTACAGTACAGGTAACAGCGTGCTCATACCACCCAAGATATACACACCATTTCTAAATTTCAGACTGGGGAACCGTTTCACAGGAAAGCAAAGCTCTGGGGATCAGTAGGTAAGCAATTCAGAGAATTTAGGAAATGCAAATTCTCTGGGCTTAGTTACTTGCTGCACTCTGCCCTCATTCCTTCCCTGAGGCTAGAAAGACTTGGAGGAATATTGCCAACCCATTAGCATTTCCAGAACTGAACATACTTTCTTGGAAATCTTCTCTTCCCCAGATAGTACTATTGGAATGATAACAAGAAATATTGAGCCCAACTTTCCTGGCTCTGTTAAGGTTTGTGAAGAATAGGGGTAGTTTTATAGAACCGATTTTGTAGTTACCTATGATAAAAATCTGAAAAGTTAAACATTGATAGATTCTGAATATTTTTCTTTTTGTTTGAGGTTCTGTCAAGGAATTTGTATTCAGTGGTAGTCAAACCAAGATGAGGGCTCTTATCCCCATAATATCACAGTATTCATAATGTTTCCTCTTCACTTTATTTATTGCAAGGTTAAAGTGGCTAAGATTAATACCAATAAGAAGGAAAGACAAAACAAAGAGACTATAAAAATACTGCATTTAGTTTCACATAGTGGACAATTTTATACAAGCAAGAGGATTTTTAAAACTTACTTGCCTGCTCTGGGAAAGAAAAGCTTAAATAAATATAGTAACATACAACTATTTAAGTCAATTAATCTATATTTTATTTTTGTTTTCATCAACAATTCCCTTTTCCCTCTACTTGCCCTACACAGGCATGATGACTTATAGTAGCACTACCTTAAATAAGTTATCCTAAAGATGAATAAGTGATCCGTCTGTTTAAAAGCTTACAGCAGGGCATCATTGTACAGTGAACTGTTTGCATAATTCTAGTAGCTTACTCTAGGAAGTTCTTTTATGTTTTAGATAAAATACAGTGTAACTGAATTTTTCAGTTACAATAGAGATATAATATGACTAGCGCCCTCCAGAGTTGTGCAGTGAGGGACACAAAGCTCTCATTTATTATTCGAGCTGCTCATTTGTGAGAACACTAATTTCAACCGCAGTCCTGCGGGCCGAATGTAGGAGGAGGAACGCATCCATTGTAAAACTCCGCAGAAGACCCAAAGAATGTTAAAGAAGCGAATGATATTCAATTCTAATACACTTGTCAATATTATTTTCAAAATAAAACGTCTTAGAATTCTCACCTCATCTTCTCAGGTATATTTTGTGATTTTCTTTGACTCATGCGAAATGAATTTGTGCCTTGCACCTCTAGATACTTCCCAATCTACTCAAATCACATGGAAGTCAAGTGCAAGGTGAATTGCTGCTCCAAATGCTTAACTAAGAATTTTCTGTGTCACATTTAATTTTGATTCTGTCTCATTTGTACTCCTGTATTTATAACTAAGGACCATTTGAACATACTACTGTTGTTTCTTGCATCTCTCTGGCAGCAGTTACACTAATTCAAATTGATTTACATTCTCGATGATATTCTGCTGGAAGATAGTGTAGCAGATCATCTGATGACCTTTCCCCATGTTTTGTGATATCATCATGACATGATGTAAAACACCATGGGACAGGTCATATTGCCCAGGTGTCATTACACCTTTTGTCAAAAATCTGAAAGTTCTTTTGTCAGCTAATTAGATTCTCAGCTAAATTATCTTTGAAATCACAATGAGAAGGGAGATGCCACGCCTCTTTCTGTACGTAAACAACACTCCTGCCTTCATGGCTCTTTGTCCTCTCACTCATCAGTGCACTGAGTATCTGCAGAGAAGGTACCCTTAACATTTGCAAGAAACTTGGAAGCAAAAGCCCTATAAAAAGTACAGTGAAGATGAGGGGAAGAAATAGAAGGGAAGAAAATAGAATATTGACACCTTGCAAATGAACTCTGTAAGGTCTTTTAAGCTGACTTTCACTATTTTTAAGTTCTATTTTATTAAGTGTATAGTTGAACTAATATGACTCGAGTTTGAAACAAATTTGTTTGTGTACACTACCTTTCTCCTAGGTAGCAATCAGTTCTAATATCTTAGTTTCTTTAGTCTATGAAGTAATTGAAAATGACTCATCAATAGCTACTTATGAAATTTTCTTCTGGGGATAATCATTAATAAGGCAAGAGATGAATCTGGTAAAATACGTTTTGATCTGGAATGATCATCTTTGTATTGAACAAAAGTGTGGGTGTAAACACAGAGATATATGTCTACCCAAATACAAAAGCTGAGGCCCTGTACCATTCAGAGTATTTTGAATTTTTATTTAGTTTATTGTGGTACTGGAGCTTGAACACAGGGCTTTCACACTGAGCTGCCTCCCCAGCCCGTTCTTCCTTTCCTCTTTCTTTCTTTCTCTCTTTCATTTTAAGACGAGATCTTGCTAAGTCACTATGTTGCCCAAACTGGCCTTGAACTTGAAATCCTCATGCCTCAATCTCTCAGAATCCTGAGATTCAGACATGCCACCACATCTAGTTTGAAAGAGTTTTATTTTAATTTTGACATTGATTATTAAAGGAAATTGATACCAGAGAGATATGTAAAATATCTGACCCAAGGGGGTCAAGAACTTGGAAAAGGCAAATAGCAACAACAAAAAAATATTAGACATCTCAAGAAAAATGCATTTCCTTAGAAGGTCTTATTACACGTTTATATTGGCAGAACATTTTCATTTTTCTTTCTGGTTATAGATCTACTGGCCTGTCTTAATATATACCATGAATTTAAGATAATTAGTTAAGAGAAGTTTTATTCGTGCCAAGGTTTCCATTGTAATTAAGGAAATGGTATAGAATTCACGGAAGTAATGGGGAGAGTAGAGGTAGGATCCACCTCATCTTAAGAAGGCATTGTAGAACACAACCTTCCTGGGCTCACATATCTAACTCTTCAGAAATATTAAATTAAAAAAAGTTATGCCATCATTTGGTATGACTGAATGTTTTTACCTACCTACCCTCAATTCATGGTGTTCATATGTTGGAGTCCTAAACCGATGGGAATATTCTTGGGGAATTTGGGAGGTAATTAGAGGATGCCATGAGGGTAAGAATTTATGATAGATTAGTGCCCTTATAAGAAGAGAAACCAGGGAGATTGATTTACTTTCCTCTCCCTCCTTTCTCACACAAAGAACTCACATGATCACACAGTGTGAAGAGGGATCCCTGTAAATCAAGAGCAGAATTCTCAGAATGAAGACTCCATTCAGCACTTAATCTTGGTCTTTCCTGTCCCCACTGGAAATTATAAAGAATGCATTTCTAAAGCATAAGCCATAGTCTATGGTATTTTTTTATGATAGTGTAAGCTAAGATACCACCTTACCTGAACTAAGATAACTACAATCATATTTTAAGGTATAATAGAAAGTCTGACATGTTGGCACGTGACTGTAATCCTAGCAATTCGTGAGGCTGAAGCAAGAATATCACAAGTTCATTTCCAGCCTGAACAACTTGGCCACTTAGCATGATTGAGTATCAAAATACAATAATAACAATAATAAAATTACAAGGCTGGAAATGTAGCTCAGTGGGAAATCCCTGGGTTCATTCTCCGCTACCAGACACACACACACACACACACACACTAAGCAATATGGAAGAAGGGAGGTCGGCAGAGAGGAAGAACCATTTCTTTCTGCCTCGAGGGCACATGTTCTTCAGAGACATTTAAGGAACTATCACTTGCTCTATTTACCTATTAGTATTCTCCCAAAGTCTTTAGATTTCTCCCAGACTTAAGTTTATGCTTTATTTCGATTACTTAGGATCCATATACCCAATAACTTATTCAGTCTGTAATATTCCCATGCTTCATTTATATGCAAATATGAAACTTGTATTTAACAAATAGATCTGATAATTAATCCATGTCATTGATAAAATTATTATGTATTTTTGATAGCAGCAGCTTTACTTCCATCTCAGGATAAAACTTCCTCAAGATAACCAATCAAAACGTCAAGAAAGTCAATGTTGTATCATTTAAGAAATAAATTTAAAACAAAATTAAAACAAAACCAGAAATAAGCTGAATAGTGGCATGTTGAGTGGGGAAGAGTGGGTACAGTTTAATAACAATGCTGTTCTCATCAGCACCGTTGACAAGAATCTGGGCAGATACACAAGAGAAATGACAGGAAAAGCTTGGCTGAGACAGGAGATAAAACTCAAAACTGCGGCATTGCTCAACTGTTTGTTAGTTCCACTTCTATTTGTCTTCCTCCAAGTTATTTAAAGTTTCCAAAGTAAAGGAGCGACAATCTAGAGACACTTTCCAGCTTAGTTTATAGCTCATTAGAATAGACAACCAGTAGCACTTTCAGTTAGGTGTGCTCAGCCCCTCAGTATGCATTGAGTTTATGTGTCCAGGGTCTGTTGCTGTGTGGTAATTACACGAGGAGTAAGACGACACAGGGCAGGTTCCCTAAACAGAGTTGCGTACTCTCGGGGGAAACTGGAAAGTCTTGACCAAGTTCCTCTTTGTGACACATTCCTCACTCATCTTTAAATCAAAATGATCTTCTGTAATCATGAAAACACTATGTTCTTCTTACAGCAAATGTGTAAAATGAACAGAAAGCTACATTCATTTTGGCATATTGTTTTTGTTATCTATATATGTATATCTATAATTCTGAATACTGTTTTTGTTATTAAAGCCAATCTACTTTTAAAATAAGATTTCGTATGCAAACATTTTCCCCTAGCAATAATTGGACTCTCTCTCTTCAATTGTAGAAAATCATACATTCTCCCTCCTCAGAGTATATCTGTTTCCATTTTCTGTATCCTAATGCTTTGAGCTGGTGTCTTATATTGTTCTAACGTCTGTTGAGAGCTTCGTAATGAATGTGCCTCAGGATCTTTGCATGTTCCACGTGGATGCTGATGTGTGGAGGTGGGGACCATTATCCTCATTTCTTCAGAACCAATGACGAACCTGAATTTTGTGCAGTCCTGTGGTTAGATGCATTTGGATCCAGGTAGCCTTTCTCTTTGTATTAGCCTGTCACACGAACAGCATTTTCTCTTATTTATATAATCTTACAATGTGAAAAGGGTCAGGAAGATAAGCTTTAGATTTAGAATATTATTTAGTCCATATTCTTGTCCACATGACATTGTGGTCCAAAAGTCATTCTATCCAAATCTATCACTGTGGAGGGAAATATTTTTCCTATAAGTTTTCAGATATGGCTGCCTTCTTGGGTTCACCATAAGATAAAACACAAACTGAAACAATTGTGCCTTTAAAATTTCTGAATTAATTTTCTACTTACAGAATCCCAAATCAAATGATCTACCAGCTTTTCTTCTAAAAATTTCACTTAGGCATGATCCCCTGTACAAATATGTTGATCCCTATTATTTTCCAGACAAACCTACCTATAATAAGTTCCATTCCATCAGGTCATTATCTTACTGGGAGACTGACTAGTAATTTGTAGCTAAGTGGCTTGACGTGTTAGTTTATTTAAATAATATTTGCATTTTAACAAGGATTATCAATTATCCCAGATGTCAGGGAGTTCACCCAACTCTTGTTTGCTTAACCAGGGGCCATATGCCTGGCTCAGAGCTGGTGTTCTATCTCTGTTTTCTTTTTAATGAATTAATGGACGAACACTAGAAAAGACAGATCATTGCAACCGAAGTCTCTGCAGGTTCCCAACTGGTTGTGTATCTGTCCACCTAAAAGGAAAATCAGTGCTGATTTAGAGTAAATTTTTTTGTCCTTATTTTCAAGTAGAATAAAAGAGAATTTACACATGTTTGAGAGATAAAGATGAGTACTTGTTAAACTGCCATGTTTAGACTGGAGAGAGAAGAAGAAATATTTCTTTGACATTTCTTCCTAAATGACCCAGATTCTGACGCTAAAATGTATATTAATCTTATTAGGAATATTATGTACAGAGTCAGTAAAAATAAGACATGCCAACTGATAATGAAATAAGAAATCTCTTCGCTTTTGTTTCTTTGCTATTGTGACACATTTTATTTTGAAATTAAACTTTTCACATTTGGATGGGAACAGAGTATGTTCTTTAAATCCTGGTAAGGAAAACATGCAGAATGGCTTTGGATTAGAGGACATAAGGTATTTCTCTCAGTAGCAAGCCAGTTTTTACGAGGGGGCGGTGTGCTCCCAAGCACCCATCTGGAAGCCTGTGAACAGACCTTCCGCCAGGTGTCCACCCCAAGCACACACAGATACAGAACAAGGAGAAGGTGTCCCCAGTGGAAGAGAGAAATGGCCCTGCACTAAATCACATAGACACGGTGTTCTAGCTGGATATTTCACCACATTAATTGTAGAAGAAAAACAGATATCATGACTCATTATACCCAAAGCATCTCTCAACCATAGGTATTATTTTGAATAAAAATGGATTTATTACAAAAGTAACTACCAAATGCCACAGGTCCCTGTGTTTCACAATATGGGGAAAATCAAGAAGCCTAAAGAATAATTTCTCTCTTCAAGGAATGTGCAATCCAGTGAGGGGTAATTATGCCTTAACATTCAAAAAGAGAAAACAATTCATCATGGTGAACTTTTAGGGTAAGGTTTGCGAGATTGTGCCACAAAATGTCTATCAACGTTTCCCCTTAGGTAGTAGGAGTCACTAAAGAGTCCTGTGAAGGAAAGTGAAACAACAGATACAGGACACCAGAGTGGGCAAACGAGTCGAAAATAGTGGTTAAAGACAATCGTTCTGGGTTTAGACCTTTTTTTTTTTTTTTTTTCCAAGTCCTTACTCTACAATTTGTAGGAAGAGGGAATCTTATGAAAACAAGTAAAATAAGGGAGTCAATGCAGGGCCAGGAAACCTAAGGAAGCAACGGAAGTTTAGGCCATGGGCTTAGGTTTTAATGCCATCTAAAGATTTTTCCAGTAGACAATGGGAAGTGACAGCCGGGGGGTGTAGTCTTATATGTGGATCTGAGAAGCTCCAGGATGCAGATTGCAGCACGTACCAGAAACACAGAACAAACCTGCTAAATGACCAATGACTGTCTCTGTGACTCAGGATCTCAGGCAATCAGCAAGTGGCACAATGAAATCTATAACCTTGAAGATTCACTTCATGGATGGCACCAACTTGACATCAAGAAAACGCCCTTTCACATCTCTTAAATCCTTAAAATAAGGGCAATTGCATCAAGATGCCAGGGAGATGCAACAGTTTGCTCCTGGTGACACTATAGGGCAGAGTGCTTGAGCAGTGGGAGTAGTTCATTCAGAAAAAAACAGAATGATTATCTTGTCAAATCTTTTCCTCAGAAGGTCTACAAGCAAATAAATTTGCTAAAACAAAGTATAATTTATCAGAAATATCTAACTTCCATTGTCTTCTATTTATGCTCCAGTGTGAAGTTCTGAGGATGTCCACGAATGAGCATAGTATTTGTAGCAGTTGCTTGTTCTTGACTGAGGACATTTTTTAAATGTTAAAAATCTCATGTTTTACTTCCTTACATGTAGCTCCACATACCACATAGTGAAGTTTTGTGCTTTTTCTTTACATCGTGGTTAGAATACAGAATAGAACTGTGATACTTTATTTGTCATAATAGTATTTAATAAGATTTAATAAAATTTAATTTAAATTTTAAAAATCATTTTGTTTAATATTCTAATATATATTCAGTTATTCTAATTTATGTTTGATTTCAATATATAATTTTGAATTCTTAAAATATTTTTGAAAACAGAATATAAAATCTTTCCTTTTTTGGGTATGTTTAAAGAATTTTATAAAATTATATAAAATTCAGTATGTAGTGAATACAGTTGAATTTTATTTTCATCTTTTATGTAGACAATGCCATAGAAAATTATATGAAATTACTATAAAATTATATAAAGTAATAAAAGTAATTAAAATTATATTAAACAAATAAATACAGAAATTTTGTCTTTGTTTTAGCAACTATACAAACTTTACTAGTCTGTCAGCAAAATAGACATTCAAAATAAATAATTTCTAATATTTTACCTCATGTAAAGCAATATATATCATGTTTTTAATTTTAGTCTATGAATGCATATTTGGTAAATATGTATAGGAGTTTTAACAGCTTTCAGTCTGATACATGATTTTTAAATATATAGATGTACAATTTTTTAGCCTGAATATGCATTCTTGTCCTATAATCTGTGCATGGAGATGTGCTGAGGAAACCAAAAACAGTTATTATTTCGGTTAAGTGCATTTTATATAGTGATAGTCTTAATCATAAGAAATCTGAAATTATTTCGTTAGCAAAAAGTAAATGCGTTGATCTTTTTAAATGAAAAAATTCCATATCAGGAAAATATTTCTCTCAGTTCTCAATCTCTCCGCTGTCTTTTTTTCTTAAACTCATAGTGGCAGGATGACTGCCTTGCTCCAGCCACACACCTTCCTAGTTTTCCATTCAGCAGGAAGACAGAGCCTCTGTCTTTTCTACAAAAATCCATACACTTATTGGATTCATTTAAATTAGTTGCTTACCACAGGAGAAAAAGAGATAATGTTGACTGGACCAAGTTATTAAGTTCATCCTGAAAACAGAAGTCCAATAATATGGAATAAGTGTTAGAAGTGGTAAGTCGTCAAAACCAACAGTGAACTAAACCCGGAGTAAATCTAACAACAGGAGAAAAGGCTGGTGTAAGAAGACTGCAGGGAAGGCAAAAGCAGCTATCATGTGCCGATGGCATTTGTCACTGAAGTCGGAGTGAATAAACCGACTCCCGCACGGGGGAGATGAGGGGAGAGATTCAAGAAATATTAGGCGCTACTCTACTTTGAACGTGGGAGAATTGATGCAGATTAATTTTGAAGTTGTGTGGAAAATTCAGCAAAAACTTTCAATTTCTATAGGTAGTTAGTAGTGTAGTTCTAAAAGGCTGCAGTGTAGATTATCCCCAAGACTTTCGGCGCAGACGGGAAGCAGGTCTATCCTGGAGCTCAGTGGGAAGGTCTCCACTAGAGATCCACAGTGCAGGGACAAGAGTGGAGTTGCTCTCTAGATCACTCTGCCTTTCGAGCCCTTCCTGGGAATAAACACGAGTGCTCCAGCCCCAGAAAGAGGAAGAGCCCTGCTACTCACCAAATTAATTTGTGTCAGACTTCTATCTTAGTTGGATAAGATTATCAGCTAGTCCAACACAGTTAGGCAAGTCTAAGAGCCAAACCAGGATTCCTGTCCGTCAAACCAAGCACAACACCCTGGGCTGTGCCAGCCCGCCTGCAAGAGCTTGCTCCAGCCCAGCGCCTTCTGAAGCTGCCTCTGCTGCAGCAGCGAGCAGGCAGGACTTCCACTGGCCTTCCTGTGGCCACACAGCTGTACTGACTCCGCGGCATGTCCCAATTACAGGCTCTTAGCGTCAAATAATGTTGTACCTCCTTGATTTATAAATAAAACAACAACAACAAAAAAAGAAAATATGCACAGATTTCCTTTTAAAAAGACACTAATACACAACTCTCCCCAATTCAGCAGGGAGCGGTGCTCTCTCTGTGGGAGGAAAAGACAGCCAGCTTTATTGTAGTCAGAGATTCTTCTAAATTAACACAATTAGTTAAGGCATTTTATATTTATGTGAAAACTAAATCCTTCATGAAAAGAAAGGAATATCTGATTTTTACAATTTATTCCTCAGATTCTGTTATAGGTTGATAGCAATTTTCAGGTTGCTTTCTACTTTTTACCTCTATCAGAAAGTGAAGTAAATGACCACAGAACTATGGCTCCCTTTACAGCTAATAAGACTCAATAACTCTCATGGCCATTCACGTCTTTATTGAAAACAACAAGTGGGTGCTAAAAGCATTGAGTCTTTATATGTAACAATTTACAGCAGAAAAAAAAATTTTTTTTCAAACAAAGTGGAAATTTCAGAATTATATACAGTGGAAGCTAAAACATTATATAATTAGAAATGTGAGTTGGTATCAAAATCATATATGTGTATACACATATATCACATGTATATGTATATGACAATAAAGCAAAACTCTTTTCCGCTGGAAGCGTGCATTTTGGAAAAATTATACCTCAAAACTTTCACTTTGCTTTTGTAAAAGCAGCTTTACTTGTAGTTTTTAACTTTTCCAGATAAAAATCACTCCTGTTTAACTTTGAGTCATAGAAGATAATGATATAAAAATACTAGAGAAACAAATTGATTATAATAGAATTAAAAAAAAACCCAAAGTTTATGAATACTATAGTAATTGAATATTAAAAAGTTATAAAATAAGAACTTAGTAAAAGCAATGGCTGGGCAAAATTTGTAATCCAAAATGAACTTAAAATTACTAATAAATAAATTATAAATTAAATTGGGTCAACAAAATCTGAAAGAAGAAAGTATCACCTGTCTTTAATGTTGCTTCATGGAAACATACCAATGAAGGACTGGAGAGAATTAACTAAACTTAATACAATGCTGGACGTAAAAAATGAAGGAACAGAATCAACTGCTTCCAGTTCCCTCAATCAATGGCCTAATAATCAAGAAACAGGAGCAAATTTGTTGTAGTCTGAATTTTAACAGTTGTATTCTCCACGTTATACTCTTTCCACCTCTACATTCCAATGAGTTACAAGGTCCAAAATACCCTAAAATAGTGATGGTGGTTAGAGAACTAAGGGAAACTGTACTATGTGTGCCAGGCTGCTGTGTGTCACAGATGCACCACAGCCACTGTTCCTCAAGCCCACAGCAAAGCCCTCTGTGTGAGGCCAGCCTGGACTACACAGGCAAAAAGAGGGCGAGCGATTCAACCACCGTTAGAGGATCGAGCGCATGATGGATATGCAAAGGGAAACATACCTGACTGACTCAGAACACACACTTCACTACCCCAGAAATATAGAAAGAGCCGATCCTACACAGGATTCGTCAGGGGGAAACAGGATGTCATCTCCATGTCAGCAACATTTAGAACTTCCTGTGAGGGAACAAATTGAGTCAAGTAGGACTAAAACCAATATGGAAAATATTAGACTGCAGGATAGTTCATGAAGACGGTTCAGTAGTGTTTCATGGTTAGCAGAGTTACAGGCAGCTGAGATATCTAATAAGATGAGTACAGTCAAAGACCCTATTTCAGAGTTAATAGGCAGATCATTACAATCTTTGACCAAAGCGCTCCCCATACTGACCTAATCAAAATCCAGAATGAAAATTATCATAAAGTGCATGATGAACCAATTAGCCTGGAGCTGGGTTGATTCTATCTACTCAAGTATCTCAGCTGGGAATGGTAAATTAAAAACTAAAAGGAAATGAGGAGGAAAAAAGCAGTAGAAAGCAAGAACATTAGTATAAATTCTGCAAAAAGTTTCAGAGAGAGAGAGCTCCATTATACTAGTTTGTAGTAAAACAAAAAAACATACACATAGATCTTGCGCAAGGAGCAGGTGCCCTTATAGGGGCCTCCATCCACTGTGGTAAAGCAACTGTAGCACCTACACCTCACCTCAGGTAATGTATATCCTGGAAATGTTTTAAAGCAGTGCAGACGTGAAGCTTCAGAGCTCAAGTGAAGAACATGAATAGCAGAAACTCTTCATTTGAAACAAATATAACTTAATAGAAACTTAATTAGTAGCACCATTTAGAAATGATAATTTTATTGCTTGATGATTTTCCACTGCTGATTTTCCATTGTATGGCTTTTTTATATCAAATGTAAATGCCAAATACCAAATTAAAAAATATATTCATAATGAAAAAGCAAGGAATATAATTTTACCAAATTGAAATAGTGCTTTTTCTGGAGAACACCTTAGTTTTGAAGATAACTATTCAAGACCTTTTAATAGGTGAGTTTGGGTAAAACACTACAAAGAAAATACAGACAAGTTGTAGGTCAGAAATCTACTTAAAACTGCCATTCACTAACTATGTTACTATTATCAATTCCCTTTTCATTAGTTAGAGACAGTTTTTTATGTTGTCTTTTTTATCATAAACACACACATACATACATATATATGTATTTTTTGGTTGAATGAGATGACTGACTTAAAAATGTCCTAAAATTTCTAATTGAAAAATATTATCATTTGAATACTTCATATGGAAACTGGTTGGGATATAATGATTAAGACTGAGTAATAAGCCCAAAACGGCTGTAATGCCAGCACAGGCTGAGGCAGGAAGATCACCATGAGTTAGAGGCCAACCTTGACTACATAGTGAGCTCAAGGCCAGCTTGAACTACATAGTGAGACCCTGTCTCAAAAAAAACCAAAAAAAAAAAAAAAAAAAAAAAAAAAAAAAAAAAAAAGATTAACAGAATGAAAGAATTGCTCTCATGAAACCAGAACATTCTTGGGGCTGAGGATTTAGCCCAGTGGTTAGACTTACTTTGCAAGCACAAGGGCCAGAGTTTGATACCTGGCACCACAAAAAAAACCCAAAAAAACAAAAACAAAAACCTAAAAACCAGAATGTTTTCTATTATGCTCCTGTCTTCCAGAAAATCTTCTCTGAGATGCCTTCTTCCTTTCATTTTTTTATGGTAGTATTATATCTATGTCCCTTGTCAATTTCAAAGTAATCACCTAAGAAAACTGTACAATGACTCTAAACTTCTTGGAATTGCCTTCATGAAAATTTAAATAGTTGAAAAATATTATTACTTAGAAGTTACCAGTCAGGTTAAAAAATATGTAACTTAGTTTGAAAATACCGTCAGTCTCAAATGGCATTAGGTTTATTTCAGAAAAAAATTTTAAAAGTTATTGTATTAATTACTTTTTTATAGTCAATGGTTTGGAAGAGAGCAGATTTAAAACAGCACAAAACCCAGTTACAACATTCACACACACACAAGCCAAACACAAGATGAGTGCAGAACACCTACCTACGCACTAGAGACCCGAAAGATCCAAGCAAGGCGGCTGGGAGCCCACGGCAGTGTCCTGTGTACGTTGTGTCTGCACTAAAAGGCTGAAGAAATTTGCACTGGAACCAGGATACGAGGCTCGCAGTGAAGACGAAAACCAGCGCTCCCCTGAAGCAAACAGCAGCCATCATCAGTGACAGCCAGGCCCTGAGCTCCTTCTGTGAGGAGAACAGCTGAGTTCCCTTCAGGAGAACCAGCCACAGCAGAGCCTCTCCTGGGGAACAGCCCGCAACTATCTTCCGCTCGTGTTCTCCTTTGTGTTGCATCAGCAACAACCCTCAGGTGGATCCTCTACTCCCAGAACCTCACCAACTCAGTCCAGCTGGGCGATCCTGCTCAGGTTGACCAGTCAGTTCACCACAGTTACAGTGTTGAAAATGTGCTACCTAATACTACTTAGCAGAAAGTGTCAGAGCTTTAAAAACAATAAAGGTGTTCCTCATGATTTTCAACAACCAATTCTTCCTCTCTATGACTGTACAGGATAGAATTGTCGGTCTATGGGAGCCATTTGTATTATGGAGCTAATATTCATGTACATTTCCAAAACTGGGGTGTGGTTAATATTATCAGTCATGCCTTGGGCTGGGGATTTAACTCAGTGGTTAGAGAGCTTGCCCAGCAAGCACAAGGCCCTGAGTTCAATCCCCAGCATCAAAAACAAACAAACAAAAAAACACACACAAAAAAAACAGTCATGCCTCTTATTTGGGTCCTTTAATTTATGTCCACATGGTAAATTTAAGTCAAAGTTAGTATAATGAAATGGCTTGGGTGTTAGAATCGGACACACATAAGCTGAAAACAGAATTTCCAGCAATTGCTAATTATGTGATTTCAGGCCAGTTACTGAGCCTTGGTTTGCAGACTTACAATTATAGCAATATTATCTAATCTTTAGGCTATTTTAAGAACCAAAGAAAGAGAAAACTCTTAGCACAATGCCCGGAACAGAGTAGCTGCCTGTGTACCACAGGAAGCCGCACTGCATTTTCTAATCACCTTCATGTGTATGACAGAAAATTGGTCTTTCTGTATTTCCATGAAAAGACTCTGCATGCTGGATAGATAATAGTAATTTTTAGTGAACAGATACAGTTGGAAATTTTTATCAGTGCATAAGGACAGACCAGGAAGAAGCAAGAGGGAAAATGGTGACTAGACAGAGGGCGGGGTTCCTGAAAATTGGCAAGTGGCCCAGAACCTTGACTCCTACAAGAAGACGTGAAAGGTTTTAATTTAATATTTGATTTAGGGAGAGACCCTTTTTCATCAGAGTGGCAGCTCATTTGGGAGCCATTGGCAGAAATTACAGTACATCTGGCAACGATATACCTCATTTGGGAGTGGTGGGTGGAGGCATTTGGGTGCTTAAACTTCTCCACAAACCCAGAGACCACACCAAAATTGAAGCCAGGGAGAGGTTCCAGTCATGATATTTTAAGACATATGATAATGTAGCTTGCTTTTGAACATCCTTGTGGATCTGGTTACTTTCAAACAATTCATGTGTTTATACACAGAATCAAAGATGAAGCCATTCTAGGAGCAAAGTAATTGACAGATAAATATCATTGATTGAATTTAACCAAATACCTTGAGACCATCAAGACTGCTGGTTGGCCCACGAGCAAGACTTGATCTACGGCTTGCTTGTTGACATGCAGCTCTCCCTTATTTTATAGAGCTTTGCATAAAGTTTTTCTTTTTCCCTTTTTTTGTCAGAAAAAATTATGAAAGTGTCAGTTTCTTTTTGCAGTTAATTCAGGAGAGATCCTCAATTCGAGCAGGGCACATTTTCATGCAAATACAGCAGCACAGTTTCCAGCCCCCTAATAGCTTCTTACAAATGATGTGCCATTACAACGAGGTTTATTTAAACAAATTTAATACATCTTTAATCAAGCTGGAGAGCATTTTCAAAGGTCACGCTCCAAATCAGGATCACTGTACTGAGCTTATCAAAGTATTAGCTTAAGGGGGAGGGAGAATTATTTCTTGGACAAGTAATTTTAGGCAAATCTTTATTTACATTTTTATTCAGTTATTAAATTTTATTCCTTTCCCTCCTCCTTCTAGTCTCCATTTATGAACCCATAAGAAAGTCTGCAAATGGAACTATAAGCATATCACTGCAGCCAGTCCTTCTGGAGGCGACGCCTTTGAACGCCGAGAGTCTGAAAGGCAAGGACGAGAGACCAGGCATTTTCAATGTCAGGAATAATCTTTTAGTGCCTCTAAAGCATCTTTCCCAAAGGTCTCACATTAGGCTCCGTACACACTGCTGAAACCCGAATGCAGCGTTTCTTCACCAGATGAATGGAATAGACAGAGCCGCTCCCATATAGTCTCTCGTGTTTCTTCCTGTGTCTTTCTTTCTGTCTCTGCTGTTCTTTCGCTCCATATAGGCCAGCGAATATGACCTGCCCACATGCCATGTGCCAAACATTGTGCTCTGCTTGTATCTTTAAATTTCCATTGATGATTTCTGCAAACACTAATAAGATTATCTGAGGTTCTCCATAACTCTGAAATCTGTTTTATATGACTATTTATGGAACTAACAACAAAACAGAAGTTAGTGTGATGCAATTAAGAAACAAGTTTATCTTTGGTACTGAGTCTCTAGACAGATGTCAGCAGCAGGACCCACCGCATGCAGGGACGATGACAGAGGCTGCTGCCATCTTCCGAGGTGGCCCTCCCGCCCTTTGGCATCCTCTCCTTCATCCAGTGTGAAGCAACTGACACCTGAGAAGACAGAGGGGCAAACCCTGCGAGGACGTAGAAAGGACCGACGGGAGGAGGGGAGTCACTCCTGAGGATTTGAGTGCTTGTGAGCGGAGGAGCCCTCAAACTTCTCAACAACATAGGAACAGAAGGAAGCATCTGAAGAAACAGCCTGGAGAGAGTGAATTCACCTGCAGCCCTGCTGCGGAATTGCGGGGTTTCAGCTCACTACCAGCAATCGCCTTCACCATAACGGAAACCAGGAGACTGGAGCCAAATGAGAGCGTGACTATTATCGCAGGCCAGCGCGGGTACCGCCATGTCCCTCTCTGTAAATGACTCACCTGTAGCACCCACACGTACCGCAGACCTAGTGAGGAAGAGCAAGGGAATAGCAGGTAGGTGGGAAAATAGAGAACAGAGAAGAAACTTGGTTATTGATTAGGATGCTAGCAAATTTATATGCAATTAATAACAACAGATTAAGGATTAGCAAACGATGATTTGGAATTTGAGTTTAGTCCCAAATAAACTATTCAGTGTTTTATAATTAAATCTTGTAGAGACAAAATAAATCAAACAGAAATCACACAGTGAAAAACACATGTATATTTGGACATAGACTCTCTTTCTATATATAATTTATTTGGAAGGCACAGAGCATCAATATCAATAGTGGCTAGAAAAAGTTAAACAATATAGATACAGTGGAATTTTTGATTATTTTATATCCCAGCCCAGTGAGATCATATGCCCTTTCAAAATGGTGATGGTTGAGGAAGTATCAAAAATTATTTTAGCATAAGTAAATGGCACACATTCCTCTTTGTCATTTCCAGGCAAATTTTAACTGTGTGGATGCATCTACATCATCCATAGCAGCAGCTCCTCAGTATCCTCACCGTTTGCTCTGACTGGCAGTATTGCTGCTTCACTGCGAATGGCGCTCGGACGTACACTGTCTCCCCTTGCCCAACATGCTGGAGTCTGTCTTCTTCCCACACTGTTTGCTTTTCTTTTCCAGGTTCTGTCCCCGCTCACCTCTGACCTCTTTCCTGAACAAGAGTGTGGAATTCCAGAAGCTTGGCACAGGAAGGGCAAGGCCTGTGGTGCTGGGCACTGTGTTTCTACACTCAGGTGTGACTGGATGAGGCCTAATTACCTGGTCATCCATTGCTGCCCAGACCAATCACTTCTGTAGCCTTAGAAAGCCCATCTCCTGGTGTCTGATTCTGATACTCTGATCTCTTGAGTTTGGCCTGAGTGTTGGTATCTATATTTTCAATGAGTTTCTGAGGTGATTGTTAGGAATAATGGTGGATTTATGACACAGCCATGTCATCTTCCTGACTAATTCATTTCCTGAATGTGTTAGCTAGTCACTTATCCTCTCTAAGCCTCAGTTTGAAAGATGAAGATCCATTCATTTATCCCTTCATTCTTCTAGAAAGTATTTATCAGGTGTGTACAATGTGCTTTGCATAAATGAATAATTCCTCTAGGAAATGCTAGCCTAGTGGAACAGACTGATTTAAATTTCATAGGTATAGATAAAGACCTAGGAGAATTGGAATTACCAGTTCTCTTTAGGGATGTCAAAGTTGGTAAGACTTTACAGATCAAATGACATTAGCCTGGTCTTAGGTGATGAATATACATTGAGAAGGAAGTGGAAATATGTTTAAACAAGAAAGAGGGATATATTTAAAACATGGAAGCATGAAACACATGGTATCTTAAGGCTGATAAATTCTGTGGTCTGGAGAACAAGGTTTATAGAGTAAAGAATATAGAGAGTGGGAGTTGTGACAGGAAACTTAAGTCAAGACTCAATTTCCAAGGCTCTAGAAAAACTTACTGTTTTTCTCATTGAGAATGGGTTAGCAGCTTTGTTTGCTTCTTATATAGGAATAGTGCACCCACACACACATACAGACACGCACATGTGCACGTACATAGACACAAACTATATAGATTTATAATTTCAAGAGTAAATTTAGCACCAGAGGTTTAGATAGTGACTATGAGAGGAAAACTGATTAAGTAAGAAAAATAAGGGGAAATAGCTGAAAGTCATTTCTCAGATAGAATCCATAGGCTTTGTTTTCTAAGAATAGATGATAAAAGAATAGGTGATAAAAACTATCAACAGTCATTTATACTTCACCGGTTTGGAGTTTCAGTAAAATTATTCATTTTCATACATTACAATAAACCATAAAAAGAAAACTCTAAATTGCTAAAAAAAAATCCTCTCAATGAGAAAAATCATAGTAAAACTTTCTAAAGAGATGTACATAGATTCTAATGTGAACTTCAAGTTAATAACTTGAAAGATGATATCACTGGAATGTAGACAGCCTCCATATGGTACTTAATAAAATCTAAAGAATAAATTGATTTTGCAAAACAGTACTTTTTTCACATATTGAGAAATTTGGAATTTTGAAGAGTGACAATTTCTGTAGCTCTAATTAGCATGTCAGTCTATATGGGATTAAAAAAAGAAAAACCCTCTTGTTTTCTTAGCTCTTTAGCAGTAAAATAATGGTAAACCTATCAACTTCATATAGCCTAGACCCAGTGAAACACTGGATCAAATGTGAGTTACCTGACATTATTTTACACCTCTATCAGTTTAGTTAATGGAAATAGTAAATACATGGTGTCGAATTCTTGAGCTAGGAAGTGATGGGACAGGAGAAGTACTAATCTCTTGGGAAAACAAAAAAAAAAAAAAAATACCTTCTCCAAAGATTCTCCTTCCACTTACTATGTTTTGAAATGGGTAAGGATGGAAATAGAATTGAAAATCAACTATGAATTTACATTTTTGCTGTTAAAATAGTCTTTTAATGTTGGGGCAGTTTTAGGTTCACCATAAAATTAAACAGATGATATAGAAAAGTTTCATGTTCTTGCTGCCTCCAACTGAATTGTTATAATCAATGAGCTGACATTGACATATCATTTATTATCCCTCGAAATCTATGATTTACAGAAGGGCCCACTCTTGGTGTTGAACATTCTATGGGTTTTAACAACTAATGATTTACATCCACCATTATAGTAACTACAGAACAGTTTGCCCTAAAAGTCCTCTAAACTCTCACTAATGTTCTCACCTCTCTGCTGACCCCTTGGAAGCCAGGGAATTTTTTCCTTTTTCCATTGTTTTTTTTCTTTACCAGAAAAGTCATATATTGGGAACCATATAGTATACACCCCTTTCAGGTTAGTTTCTTTCAAATAATAGTATGCATTTAAATTTTTTCCGTGTCTTGTGGTTTGGTAGATTAATTCTTTTTAGTACTGAATATATTCCAAGATCTGGATGAATCATATTTTATGTAAATATTTACCTAATGAAGAACATTTTGTTTGCTTTCAAGTGTTAATGATTACCAATGAAGTTGGTAGAGATACAACATGTGCAGATTTCTGTATAGATATCTTTTCAATTTTTGTTGGTAAAAATCAAGGAGTTGGGTTGGTAGATCACATAGTAAAAGTATGTTGTTCGGTTTTGCCAGAAATTAATGAACAGGTTTTCAAAATGGCTCTACTCTTTTGCTCTCCCACCAATATTAAATAGGATAGCCCGTTGTTCCACATCCTTGCAAACATTTGGCGTCATCAGGGTTTTATGTATTAGTCATTCTAATATTTACAGTGGTATATAGTAGCTATTTTAATTTGAAATTCACTGACTGCATATAATGTGGAGCAGCTTTTGATACACTTATTTGCCGTCTGTGTATAGTCATTGGTGAGGTATCTACTCAAGTCTTTTGCCTGTTTTCAATTGAGTTATGCTATTTGTTTTCTTACTGGTATGTTTTAGGAGTTGTTTGGAGAGTCTAGTAAAGGAGTATTGTATCAGATATCTTTTTAAAAACATTTCATCTCTGTGGCTTGCCCTTTCTTGCTTAGGGTTTTATGACATAGAAAAGTTTCATGTTCTTACTTCCTTTCTTACTTCCCTTCCCATCCTTTCTTTTTTCTCTTTTTCTTCTTTTCCTTCCTCCTCTCTCTCTTTTTTCTTTCTTTTTTTTTCTTTTTTTTTTTTTTCATTTTTGTGGTGCTGAGGATCCAACCTGAGCCCTTATGTTACAAAGGCATTCAACTGCTGAGCTGCGTCCCCAGCCACTATCGCTTCTTGACAATGTCTTCTGAAGAGCAGCATTTTAAGATGTTCATGATATTCACCTTATTAATAGTTTATTTAAAAAAATAGTTTATTTTATGTAATGGGCATCTGGTTTTGTTCTAAGAAGTCATTGCCATAGCCAAGATCATCTGGATTATTTATTATGCTACCTTGTGTTACATTTATAGTTTAAGATTTAGAATTGAGGTCTACAATCCATTTTCGGTTAGTTTTGTGAACAACGTAAGATGTGCGTCTAGATTCATTTTTGCATCTGAATATTCACTCATTTGAATTTATGTTTTATTCAAGTAAAAGGAATAATTTTGTCAGGGGTGAGCAATATTTTGTTTAGGAAGGCATTGTTATTAGCACTATTTTTCAAGCATTATAGGCTCTTTGAGCCAGATGGGAACTGAAAAAAAGGAACAAGATACCATTGTGGAAAATAGTACATAGTGACATATCTATGAAAACAAGCTTGCTTGTCAATATCTTGCCTTTAGGAAATTTTGACCTTCTCTTATGAAAACTGCTATTTTGCTATCTGTGATGACCATTGTTTACCTTAGGCAGGTTGTATATTTTATGGTTGAGAAACTACCATTAAAAGTCTGATTTGACAAAGCAAAAGGAGGCTATATTCTATACTAAATAAATCAATCATTCAGGAGTATACTAGTGAGAGTTACGCTATACCATTGATCACCAAAGTATGCAGGATCCAGGTTCTTTTCGTGTACTACCATTGAGACCAAAAGATTGCACTTTCCTCAGGAGAATTTAGAAAGTTGCTTTATAAAGAGAAACCGAAAGAAGGATTCCAGAAGGAAAACATGATCAGGAACAGGATACTGTTAAAAAGAGGACTACTCAATAAGTCCTCTGCTTTATAATTGAAGATTGTTTAATAAAAGGGATTATTTTAAAAGTGGTGAGTGGAGTCTAGGGAGAAGAAAAACCACTGATAGTACATTTACTCAAGGCTAACAGCAACAATAAGGTATTACCACCCAAAGGTTAAAGAGACAAGTGGCAACAGTGATGAGGGCAGCTTAAGGTTGTTACTCAATGGAGAGGGTCACCTGAAAGGACCAGTATTCTTGGAAAGAGATGGCCCAATTTGAGAGACCTTGGGATGAATATTACTACTCCTTCTTTCTTCCACTTTCCAAATGTATCCTATTGTTTGAATTAAACTAGAAACTAAAGAGCTAAAGAGGTCATAGAGGCAGGAATCTAATCCCAGTAGAACAAGATGTAGAAAGACAAACAAGGAAGCTGGAAGGGCAAGACAGGTGGGAACGTATATTTTCATTTGTCTCTGAGTCATTAACAGGAAATCTCAAATATTGTCATTTTTTTCTAGTGTCTCCAATTGTTCAATAAAACATCCTAATTAATGCAGTCTTGCACTATTGGTCAAAATGAAAGAAGAGTTCAGTAAGGAAATAGTAGCTTAAATCACATGATGCTTGTGCTGAGGCAAACACATCGGGGACCACCATGAACCAAAGACAGCTATGACTCTCTGGAATGCCAGAGGTGAGCAGCCACAAGGCCAAGAATGAATGAAGACAGAGAGATGGTAAGAGAAACAGTTCAAGTTTGAAAGCAGTTTAGAATATGTGAGTGCTGACACGGATGTCAAACAAACTTCCTAGTGTTTTAGTATTTTTTCAAAATATACAGCAAAGACAATGTTTAACACACAATCTATGAATATTTTATCAAAACATATATTCTGAAAACATCTGTAATCATCAACTAGAAAATGTTAATCCAGTTTAATTATTTCCAGATTGATGTGTATGGGTCCAGAGGAAGAGATTCTGAAATTATTTTGAACTTTTAATTACTCAGAGCAATTCACCAAGAACATTCTGCAGCTTTCAACCTTTTCACAGAAACACTCACTTAAGTGAGAGGGAATATTCTGCAAATTGACTCCCAGGCTGGTTTCCCGCTATCATTCAGAATGGATTTCAGCCAACTCCTTCAGCTATTAGATACGTGATGCAAATTGATTTTAATAATGCATTCCACATGCACCTATAAATGATTACTTTGTAGGTATATATTTTGAACTATCTCTTCTTCATTTTTTACACTGTTCCTAATGTCCATTATTTAGTAATTAGATCCCTTTGACTTTTTGGTTCCAGTTAGATAGTAATTCATAAAATGACTGACTCTTTTGAAAGAAAAATGTAGTGAATACCTCTTGAGAAAAATATATCTTGTGCAGAATGTCAGGAGTTTGTCCGGAAGAGGTAATTTATTTTACATGTAATGGAAAATAATATAAGAGTGGACGCATGCTTCAAAACATAATTTCACTTCCTGAAAATATTAAGTGGATATACATTTATTTCTAAGACAGCATCTTAGTTTCTTTTTTCATTGCTGAAGCAAAATATCCAGCACCCGAAGTTAAAGGAGGAAAGGTTTATTTCAGCTTACAGTTTGTAGAAGTTTCAGTCCATAGTCAGCTGACTCCAAGGCACAGTGCCATGGCAGAAGGGCATCGCGGAGGAGAAACAGTTCACGACAGACAGGATACAGCAAAGCAGAGAAGTAGCAAAGAAGCAACAGCAGGCCTGTCTTCTTTCTGTGCCTTTATATCCATCCAGGCTACCCTCTCTTTTGATGGTGCCAACCACACCTTTCCATTATGCATACCCAGAACTATGCCAACCCAGTCAGTGCACTAGTTTAGTAATCAGACACCCTTAATCCTAGTATCACAAATTTAATCCCAGCATCACACAGCCTAGATCCATCCACCTCTGAAAAGCTTCACCTATGACCATATGAGGATTTGAGGGGACATCTAGACACAAATCATAATACAGAGTATTTTGTTTTAACCCTTTTTCATGTTGGTACTAGTCCTGTAGTCCCAGCAGTCAGAATACTTACATTTTAATTTGATGTTTTTACTACTAATGGTCAATATTATCTACAGAATCTCTATATATTATAAATGTTTCTTAATTTCTAGATTTTATGCTTTAATCATAGTTCTTTATATTAGGGATTTATTGGAGATGAGATATCACAAATTTATATTCTAGGCTCTCTAGAGTATGAGATTTTGACTCATCTTTCATATAATCTTCACTAACATATTATCTGGATCCTAATTAATTCTGTTGGACTATAATTTTATGAGTCTAACACTTTAATATACTATAGCTAATTTAAACTTTAATATAATACGTAGTATAATCCAAACAGAAAATATTCTCAAAAACTGTGGACCATTAAACTCCTAATTTTTATTTATTCATCTATTTAAAAAAGAAAATATTTCAATTAATGAAATATGGTATTTTATTCTCATCTATTTTACCACATATTCATATATAAAGGGTAACAAAAACTTTACTGGAAGAATTCTACTAAAATAAAACACTTTAATATAGAACATATAAATAAACATTGTTATTCAATATTTTAATACTTTATTTGACACTGTGAGCATATTCATACACAAAATAAGTTGTTCTATATTTCAGGCATAGATTATGGTCAATTTTATTTTGTTGAAATACTCTTCTCATTATATGAAATACTCTGTTCATTGAACAGCTACTAAACAAATGTTTACCAGTTTTTTACACATGGATATATAAAATACAAATAATTTAGGGGGAACTTCTGCCATTCAAATTTGAAACAGTCAAAACAAATCCAAGGTTGTAAAGTAGATTGATTTACTTAGTTCCATTCATTTTCAGAAAATCTAAGACATGGTACATGCAAAATAATATATGGTAGTGTTTTGGGTATCGTGATGGTTTATGCCCCAGAGCCCTTAAGGAAATAATCCACATCTCAAAATGTAAAAGAACAGAGTCCCCTGGCTTACTTTCCCTGAAGGAAGTATTCTATCTTCCTGCTAAAAGTCCTTATGCAGAGAAATATCACAACTTCCTTCAATGTTCTTTTCTTTTCTTAAAATGTCTCCAAATGAAGGAATGAAAAGTTACTAATTTTTTTTCTTTACAACATATTCAATTTCAAAAATTTTGGAACAGGACCCACCCTGGAAAATGTTCAAACTTTATCCTCTTGATAGATACTAGATAGATATTTCAGAATAAGATCAATATGTCCTCACATTTAAATAGAACATCCCATTACTTAGAGCCAGGCTGTCAAGATTGGATTGCATGTATAATCTTCTTTAAAAGAATTAATGCTTCCAAATGAATAAGATGAAAGAGAGTAGAATATCATCCTCTCATTGCCAATCTATCACTTTAACGTAATACCTAGTCAGTCCATCAGCATCGAGATGGGACATCTGCTACACTTTTCTGAGACAGCCTAATTTACATATTTGTAAATATTAAATATAAATTTAGAAATTGATATTTCATTTTTCTTCATAAATGGTCATAAATCATTGATGGGATCTGAATATGCTGAACTGATTCCTACTCTCATTCTCACAGAAACAAAGCTACTTTTATTGTACATATTTGAAGCACTCTGTGCCTTGACAGGGTACTCACAGAAAGTGATAATGCAAACGCTTTTGTTTTGCCCCTATCTTTCGTTCCTGGACACATTCATTGTGATGTTTTGTCCAGTTTGTCTAAATGAGTCAGCCACTGATTCATCTTCAGGGCTCTCATAGATAAGTGTTTGTTTTCTGTCTTTACTATATTTCTCAATTTCAACTTAATCTGAGATGAGGGCAGTGCATAGAACATAAATATACTTCTTTTTCTAGGTATAAGCAAAATATACAGTAAAAGTCAAATGTTGTCAAGTCTTTGCTTATTGAAAACATTTGTTAATCGCATTTTTAATGTACCATAGAATTCTGCTTTTACTGTGTATTCACTGATTCTTGTTTGCTTATTCCTGGGTGACGCTGTAGCCTACAGTTAGATATACATCAATACTATTTTAAAATGCATTTGTTGAATGAGTGGCAAATAAGTTCTATTAAAATATAAATATATAAATAGGTATAGTATGAATGCTAATTTGTAGATCAGCCACATATCACAAGTAATATAGTTTTCTGCAGAAATATTGTTGTTAGGTTCCCAGGGTAGCCCAAAAGACATCATCATATTTATCAATGCTAATCATACTAGCTTCAGTTCTTGACAGCAGAGGCCTAGCCACTTCAACAAGAGGAATAAGGTAGATAATGAGACTATTCCCCGTACTCTTTTGTCTCTTGAATTCTGGAACTGTCTAAATACTTTTGTGGGATACTTAAGAAAACACACCTTCATACTTCCCTTTCTGCATCTTGTCTCTAAATTAAAAATAATCCTGATTCCTAATACTTAAAAATACTTTACATAGGTAAGTAAGATTGCTAGCTCTTATTTTTGGGGGGCCAAAGAGGTGCTGGGGATCAAACTCAGGGCCTTGTGCTTCCTAAGCAAGCACTCTACCACTTGAGCTAAATCCCCAATCCTGATTTTTAGATCTTTTTCTATTCTAGGAACAATTAAAAATGCTTTATGCATATTATTTCACTCTAACCACAAACCCTGTGGCATACTTACTAAAATTATCACTATTTTATGGATGAATAAACGGAAGAAGATTACGATTATGTGATTTATCACACAATGACAGGTCCCTAGCACATTCAGACATCCCCAGCTCTATCCAGAGTGGCACTCCTTCTCCCTAATGTCATCACTATGAAATTTTGTTCACAAGACTGATATAACCAAAGTCTTAGGAAGCAGTACATTTCATCTAATGTGAAAAAGTGTAATATGATGTGAAAAAAACCTTATTTCATACCCCTCAATTCGCTTTTCTTTATCAGGCAAGCTAATGATGCTCATTCAATTATAAAAATTTTAAGAATCAATCGTAAGGAATAATTGAGATTCTCTCTGATGATTTGACTTCCCTATTTTAAAATTTCATCATGTAGAGCTTCACGATTTAAATAAAAATTGCTCTATGTGCACACTGTGGTAGATACAGCACCTGAGGAGGTAAGCGACTTGATAACTGAGGCAGACCAGGTGTTTTGGTTTCATGTCTGATTGGTTTACAAAGCAATCTTTGCTGACCAGCCCTTACCTTAATTTGCATATATCAGGCATCATGGACTATGGCAGCACCATGCCCACTATTTGACCATGATGCAGGAATTTATGCTTTGACTCTGTAGAAATTACTCTCAGCTTTTAAAAGCAAACTAAAACAATTGGATCAGTTAGCTTCCATGTCTGCATATAATACCAGTACAACGGGGTCGACTACCATACATAGGAAAATAATTTTTAAAAGTGAGATGTAGCAGAAAATTGTACAGATAGAAAAATTCAGATTTTAATTTTTAACATTTTTCCAAGAAAGTCCTTAGCAAACATAAAGACTCCAAAGGCACTCATTCTCTATTTATTTCTTTTGTGATATTAAAGAGTAGACAAGTCACTTTTATAAGACCTTAGCTATAATTTGAACTGACATCCTTATAGCCAAGTACATTAAAATTTAGAAGAAATTCCCAAGAGGACCACTCACCAGGGGTAATATATATGTATATTTCTGTGTATACATATATGTATAAAGGAAAGTGGATAGGTCAGCAAGTATAGGGAAATATATTCATAATAATTAAGTGCTTTCTTCTCTTGCTATTTTTTTTTTCTTTTATAGCCCAAGTATTAGTTTAAGAAAGCGGATTCAAAAGGAGGTGAGTGAACTATTCTTTGGGTGGCTGGACTAGTTCAGCTCATGTTGGTTAGAGCTAGTAAATAATTTTTAGAGCATGAAGAAAATCCAGCTCAGTTTCCTGCATTCTAAATCAATCTCAGGTTTAAGAGAAGGTACGGGCTTAAAAGTTATTACAACTCCACTGTTTTCTCTGATAAATTACATGAATAACATTTGAGACAATGCATTGTTAAATATTTATGTCTAGTACTATAGAACCAAGAAAAGCATAAGAACCCCTAGAAGAATAAATATATTTACCTAAATAAATTACTAAGACAAATATACTCCTATGTGCTCTGTACCAATAAACAGTAGGTATTCACTAAATTGTAGAATATAAATGGTTCATTTCCTCTAAATGTACACTGAAAGATCTATAACATGTTACACATTTCCTGTGCTTTGCATATATATTTCAATATTCATCATGAAAAGCCTTGCTTATGTGTCAATATACATTACTTTGCATATATTAAGAAAGGCTTTTTTTATTTTAACATTACGGATGCTTTTTACTATGGGGAAAAGCTTAGGTCTTATTTCATGATTAACCCTTTCACGGCTCATCCTTTTTTCTCTACATGACATTTGCACAAAATGAATTGCTTGCTTAGACACAGCTAACTAAATAAAAGCAGGCCAGAGCTGATAGTATGAAAAATGGATTTTCATTACTGTTTCATTGATTCTTGTAAATAAGGGCCTGAGGCCTGCTCCGAAAAGGCTGCAAACAGTAATAATTTAATCTGAGGTGACATAGACCAAAATGTATGTGGACAAAAATCATCCTTGAATATTAAACAACAGCCTCAAGACAGAGAAAAGTGTTGCAGGCGAATTTAAATGTATGCAGATCGGTGGGTAACATATTTAAAAACAGAAATTAAAGATTCCTGTCATAAATCACATTTGCTGCCATGGATATGCCTTGTTATGCTGGCGTTTAAGAAAACCTGAAAGGTTAAGGCAGTTGGTGCATTAAATCGTACAAGGATAATTAATACTTTTCTTGTGGCTATTTATAAGAAATGGAAAATATAGTCAGATCAGCTGTGGCACCGGAGTAATTTGAGGGGGAAGCAATGAAAGCATGAGTCAATAGTCTTAACTGGACAAATGTCAGGTGCTTAATGATGCAGTATCCCAATTTGGAAGCTCTTTGAAAGTTGCATTTTTTTAAATGAGATAAAATAGTTCATTCTCATGTACAAATAAATTTGTTTGTTTCCTATTCTCTTCAGATTGCTCTCCCCCAAAGAAAAGCATATTTGTATGTGGATTTTTATTGTTTTTTTCTGGTTGTTGTGTCTCAGTCACCTATATAGTAGATGCCACATGAAAATAAAACCATTTTTGGCGTTAAGGGTCATAATTTTAGCCTTTCATCATGTCTCAAAAGATAATAATGTCATTTTTTGATGACTAATTTACTTGTCACACCAGTAATTAGATTAGTAACATCGGAGGACCACTGTCCAATCACTTAACTGGTGAAAAAATCTACATCTGTTACTCATTGGTCTTAGGTTTATGGCCACTCAATTATTTAAAAATCTTACTGTCATATATTGTAGGTTTTCTATACTCTAAACTGAAATCACTGCTTTTTATTAGTATCATGTATTATGAAAAAGTTCCCCATAAGACAGAAGGTTTATAGTACTAAATCCTTAGGGTTTGAAAGAGTCACTTATCTTTCACTGCTACCTGTGTAATATTCCTTTGAGCTCCGAGAAAGGAATGGTTGCCCTTTGAAAAAGAAACTATTCTTCTTATGAATAAAATAGGCTTATGGTCATAGGTTCATTATTTTGGTAAAATATATTCCTCATTACGATTTTTTTAAAATGTTGGTTCCAGAATAACATTGAGTTTGGAGTGTATCAGTATAAATCTGTAATATTTTGATTGAAAATTGGTGTGAAATAAATATGAATTTTTTCTTGAAAAAATAAACACTGACATAAACTGCACTTAGGTACTTTCCTATTGACAAAATCCATTATTGTTTGTATGATTGAGTTCAGCCTAGAAATCTTTAGCTGAACCAATTCCAACAGTACAATACCACAATGGGCTTTTAAATATTTTCTTTGTAAATAACTAATAAAATGCTGACTTTTCTGCTAGACTATGCAATCGCAATCATTGAATGTTTCTGATTGGTCTGAGAAACCTATATATTGGGGCCTTCATGGTTCTTTAAATGAGATGAGCCATTAAACGGTGTTCACTCAGCATCGATGGCTAACACTGAAGTGAGGTGACAAAACTATTTTCACATTAACACTTGTGCTTAGCGTTGAGGTCATTGGGTAGAGCAATATTTTTGTATACCATCATCCATTACATTTGCACAATTCAAGTCTCACAGCTTTATTTTTATTAATGTTAACTCTCATAACAAATAGCTCCATAACGATTGTGAATGTGAAAAAATTACTCTAGTAAAACTATGAGATTTGCTCTAAAATTGTGAAATGCTTTTTCAGAAAAAAAATACAAAAAAAACAAAAAACAAAAAACATACTGGGTGAATGAAACTTCCCCTGCTAACATCTGCAGGTTTGTAATTGCTCAACCCTCCCCTGTGACTCAGTGTCCAGAGACATTGCCTCATGGGTAGAGGATGAACACCAATACATCTGGCCTGACAAACATTCAATGAGTAATGCTTCCATTGGCCAACGGTCCTTGCAATTTGAGCAAAAATGGTGTGGTGTGGGGCTTCATACCATAGCAACTTCCCTGACTAAGCATGTGATCTTGCAAGGCTGAAGGAGTGAAATTGACAAGGCCGTGAAGAATGGAGCTCCTGGCTTCATAAACTGGTCTCCAAAGCCTTGGATTATACGTTGTGACTGCTTGAGGAAAATTGGCCCTGGACCACAGGCTTCCTGAAATGAAGTAATGCCAGGGATTACGTTTTACTTGAAACAAAACTGCTTACCTTTGGTTATGTCCTCTGTGTTTCTGTAGAATGGAACTGAAGTCATTACAATAGTTAATGATTAATGTCACGATCGGCAATTTGGTGAACAGTTTTAAAATTCTTTGGCAGATTGTTTTAAACTGAAATGCAAGGCTATTTTCAGTTTTCAACGTTCCTTTTAGTATTGGTATTAAACATACATAACACATTTCCCTGGAAGCAGATATAACCCAGCTGTTACGGATAAGATAGGAAAAACAGACTAAACATGAATAGCAAGTGAGAATTTTTCTTGAAGAGAAAGCCTTTGTAAGTTGTGTTGCAAGAACTGGATCTAGGGAATAACATTTTATATCTCGCTATCCCCATTTAAGGATGGCCAAATATTTTGCAAGATGTAAAATATTTTGAATGTAATAGTACATTACTGTCTAGACTACTATCAAAAAGGTGGGTTAGTAATAATAAGGAGGCAACCTCAAAGTCAAAAGGGAAAGACTAGCAATTCTAGAAATAAGTTTTGTATAAAATATATATTCTAAAGTCTACAATTTATGAGTATAAAACTAGTTTTACCATTAGAATATGAGGCAGTGGCTTCTTTATGTTTGGAGATTAAAAAAAAAAAAAAAAGAAGGCTCACGAACGAAACAGACTAAGTAGAAAAACTAGGATCATAGACACTAATCTCTTAAGAGCTATAATGGCTCCTGTGGGTAAGATATTAGTTGCATAATAAATATATCTACTGTGTGGAAGCATTAGCCTCTGAAAAATACCACGAGGCTATGTAGCACTGGACTTGTAAACATTAGTAGCAGCCGAGCTGATATATAAGTGTACTATGAAATGACTCCAAAGTGCTCTAATGTTCCATCGTGACAGGCTTGGTGAACATCAATACATTTACAAGATCAAAGAGACAAATGAATTGGCTTTAAATATCTCATTAGTTGCGAGCATCATTATTTGTCATAATTGACACTGGCCTTCAATGTCATGCAGAATAAGGCACATTAAAACCATGGAGAAAGCTATCGTTTCAAGATTTCTAAATGTTTCTGAGCATGGAGAGCGAATAAATAGGACTATTTCAGAAAATTTAAAACATAATTTAGGTCAGTAGTCACAGGAAACTTTATGGAAAAGTGTATCATGTCACTAGCACAAACAAGAGTGTGATACCTACTTTAAACTCTCATCGGTTACGATATACTGCTGAAGGGGATGGTAGTATGTACGTTCTACATAACTTGGGTTCTGACACGTGACTTCCTGCAGTGACACTAATAAATGACTAGGTGATCTAAATACACCTTAGCCATACATCTAACCACATAATTCTATGTCTAAGGACACATAATTCTTTTTTTTTTTTTTGGTATTGCTATTATTTATTTATTTATTTTTATTTTTTATTTTTTACCAAGAACATGTATTGGTACATTGTATACATAGCGATCACATTTGTCATGGTTATTTTGTACCTTTACATGATGTATCTTAGTTTTCCCCCCACTTCCCCACCCCTTCCTTCTGCTCCACCCTTCCCTGTTTACAGCAGGTTTATTTATATATATATATGTATTTTAATATTTTTCCTTTCTTTCATTTTCCCTTCCTTCTTTTCTCCCTTCTCCCTTTCTAGTTCTCTTCTCTTTTGAACATTTTCTTCCTTTTATATAACATCTATTACATTCTTTGACCTTATTTACACTTATGGTTTCTCATATCAGAGAAACAATTTGAGTGTCTGATTTATTTCACTTAAGAATATGTTCTCAAAGTGCATCCATTTAGCTACAAATGTTTCTAGTTTATTTTTTATGGCAGAGTAGTACTCCATTATGTAGAAAATCTGCATCTTCTTTAGCCATTCATTGGTTGTTGGGTATTTAGGTTGTTTCCAGGACTTAGCTATTACAAATTGTGTTGCTATAAACGTGGTTGTGCATATATTGCTGTGGTATGATGATTTTAATTCTTCTAGAAAGACATCCAGTAGAGGAATAGCTGGATAAAATGGAATCTCTAGTTGTAGTTTTTTGAGGAATCTCCATATTGATTTCCACAGTGGCTGGACCAGTCTATATTCCCACCAACAGTGGAGGAGGGTTCCTTTTTCCCCACAGCCCTGCCAGCATTTGTTATTGGTTGATTTTTTTCATAATCACTCTTATTTCTGGGGTGAGATGGAATGTTTATGTTGTTTTGATTTGCATCTCTCAAATGACTAGTGATGTTGAACACTTTTTCTTGTATTTATTTGCCATTTTTATTACTAAAATGGCCATATTTCCTAAATTACTATACAGATTTAATGTAATTTCCATCAAGATACATTAATATACTTCACAGAATTAGAAAGGACAATCATGAAATTCATCTGGAACCAGAAGAGACCAAGAATAGCAAAAACAATTCTGCGCGACAGGAGCAAGGCAGGGGGCATCACAATCCCTGACCTGAAACTATAATATAAAGCTACTTTGATAAAAACAGCATGGTACTGGCAAAAAGACAGACCTGAGGATCAATGGAACAGGCTAGAAGATGCAGGAACAACTCCAAACATAATCAAATACCTCATTTTTGACAAAGGAGCCAAACACCTTCACTGGAAGAAAGATAGCCTCTTTAACAAATGGTGCTGGAAAAATTGGCTTGCCACATGCCAAAAACTAAAACTAGATACACGTCTCTCACCGTGACTAAAAGTGGATCAAGGATTTAAACATTAAAACAAAGACACTAAATCTACTAGAGATTTAGTCTCCTATGTCTACTAGGTCTTTAAGACATAGGGGTAGGAAAAAATTTATGAACAGAACCCAGACTTGATAGGAAATGATACAAAGAATCAGTGCTTGGGACCACATCCTATTAAAAGGCTTTTGTACAACAAAAGAAATCACCAACAGGGTAGGGCAGAAACCTATGGACTGGGAAAAAAATTTTGCCAGCTGTCCCTCAGATGAAGGTCTAACATCTAGACTATACAAAGAACTCAAAAAAAAAAAAAATCAAACCTTCCAAATTTAAAGAGGCAATCCAAAAATTGGCATCTGAATAAACATTTCTCAGATGAAGGACACATATTTCTTATACTATATAAAGAAGATTATTGATTGTTTTTGTAATGAAGAACAATTAGAACCCCTATTATGTCCAATAACAGAAGAATGAATAAACATTCAAAGTATTGTCATTGGTAATAATATTTTAAATTTTCAGATATTTAATAACTTGGGGAATATTTTAAAATAGCAAATAATAAAAATAAGATATAAAATTATATTTCTACCTTAAAAAATGTCCATATCACAAGAATTGGAACTATGCAACATATTAATTATACCTACACTTAATTATCATTTTTTCAAATTTTACTTTGCTTATTTCTCAAATTGTATGAAATTCATTAATGTAAAATTAGAAAAAGTTAAATTTATAAGTAAGTAAACAATTTGAAGGACTCAAGGTAGTGACTTTGAAAAGCACTTTTGAGATGACTAAGATCTATTTTATAAATATCTTCAAAATAATTGATCTTTCTTTTAAAACTTGGTTCTATAAGATTTTCCCATTTGTCTACAAGGATGATGAGAGCTTTGAAAAGATTTTCCATGACTAGGATTTTCACTAAAATAGCATTATAAACCACAAATTTTCTTCTTTACAAAAACATCTCAATAAATATTCCTTCAAATGCCTGCTACTCCACATGTCCCTCTCAGGTAGACTAATATATAAACATCATAGTTTTTATGTTTTCTGAACTTAAATCTGCCTCATGCCTGAGTTGACCAAGAACAGGCTCACTTATGTATTTTTCTCTATTTTTTAGGGTGAATAGATGGAGGAGATTTTAAACTTCACTTCTGAACATTAGTACCTAAATGACTATTCATTATTTCCATTTGAAATCTACATTAAACTTTAAACCCAAACTCCTCAAAACTTGTTCTTGATCCACTCCAAATTCCATCAGCAACTCAATTATAAATTTGGATATTATTTGTGACAATATAAGCCTTAGTTACACGTGACTATTATTTGTGATTTTCCTCTCTAACCTCACAAGTAAGTTCCTTGTTTTGCAGATACATTGCCTACATAGGTCTTTAACTTGTTCACAGTTCTCACCCTTTCTACTATATTATGCTACCATGATCTCTAATCTGAATCACTCCAAGCTTCTTCTAAGAGTTCTATTACTAGTCACAACCTATAGACTTCTGCTACTCAGTTCTCACATTACATATAGAGTCACATTTATAGCTCCCTAATCTTATTGTGTAGCACTCCTACCTATAATTCTTGACCTTTAAAGTAAACCTAAATGTTGTAACACAGCCTTGAAGCCCTCTCTTGATCTTGTCTTTCTTCCCTTTTCCCATCTCATCGTTCTTCATATGTCCCTGTTTCATCATATACTGTCATTTCTCCAGCTATTGTTAGATTCCACCATGCTTCTTCTAGCCTTAGTACCCACTTTCCTTCTGTACCAAACTCTCTTCTTCCTGGCCCGAAATCCACCCTCCTCAAAGAGAAAAGCCCTGGTACCTACAACTTATCACTGAGATCTGGGATTAGAATCCTAGATTCTGCTAGTTTTTGATGGGCACCCACCTTACCGTAATGCTTCCATTTTATCTTTCCCACCTCAATTATAAAACTCACTTGATTTTATTGTGATTGTAAAGTGAATATCTGTTTTCTTCATTAAATGACAGGCCCTGTGAAGGCAAAGAGGCTGTCTGCCATGTCCAATCTTCTGTAATTCTTAGTTTATGCTTCATAAATAGTAGATATTTAATATTTAATACATGAGTAAATAAAACAAGTATTAATATTTTTCATATTTAACAGATTATACATAAAAATGATCTTTAGTATTTATTTGTGAAAGTAAGACCATCTTTACCAATTGAACATTTTTTTTTTTTTCCGGTGCTGGGGATCGAACTCAGGCCCTTGTGCTTGCCAGGCAAGCACTCTAATCACTGAGCTAAATCCTCAGCCCCCAATTGAACATTCTTAAGAATGAATCCTCATACTGTTGATGATGATAATGGCTAAGACTTCATGGTGTTTATTGTAAATATTTTCTTTTTCCATATACTTAAAACATATTATTTAATTTAACCTTTTCAACACACATTTAAGAAAATATTATTATGTTCAGTTTATATATGAGTACACTGTGACATATTCCAATTTCAAGTAAAGTGCAAAGGATCAAATTCAGATTCCTCTGCTTCCTTGGATCAACTCATCCTGATAAATCTATAATTGCTTCTTCTTTTGTTGTTTTTACTACTATATCGATATTGTACAACTATAATAAATTTATTTTCAATCTCTACTTCTGATGTTCTTGGTTAAGTTTTCATTTCTTTTTTTCATATGCATTCACTTATTTTCTACTTAATATACATACATTGTATTATAATATATATTATATTATATATCTATATTGTAAGACTGCACCTTACACTAATGTCAAATATATTTTTATAATTCTGTAACATCAATTTAATCTTCCTGCTTCATTCTGCCCACTGAATAATTTCTGAATTTCTTATGAAAATAAACAGACTCTAAATTTAACCTTGAGACCTACTTACTTAATTACAGAATTACTGTAATGCAAATATGAAGGGATATCATTTCTTCAGGCTGGCTTGCCCCATCGTGTCTTAGAATATAGTTTTTTATTACTCTAGGTCCCAAATAAGGAGCACGCAATAGATCTTCAGGCAACTCGAATAGAATTTATTTGGTAAAATATTTTAATATATATCGCAGTATGTTTGTTTTCTGGATATTGTAGTTAAAAACGATCTATACATAAAGACTGAAAGAGAACAACTAAAAATGAAACTCTGACAGTTTTTATATTTAAATTATACATTTATATCAAAATATTACACTTGAAGGTATACAGAAGAACAAATTTGACAGTTTTATTAAAGGTGCCCAGGAATTTTTCAGATTCTGATATCCATAATCCATACATTGAATAAAAATAAATTTAGCAAATGCTCAATTGAGTATCCTTTCACTTGATGTATATTTCTTTTTATAAAATAATCACAGAGATAATTTAATTACAAAATCAAGGCTTTCCTCTACAACATAAAGATCAAACACATATTGCTGATCCTGTAAATGCTTCAGTTACAAGTAGCACATCACTGACACATTTGGAGAGCTGAATAGATATACTGATTTCCTTTCTTTTTTTCTTTTACTCATTTTAACAATCATAAGTAGAGAATTTTCCAGGCTGAGGGTCTGGTTTCAATTCCTTGGTTGCCAGCTAGTTGTATGATCTTAGGGAAGTTGTTGAAGTTCTCCAAATTTGAATTTCCTCTTGTCTAATGCGGGGCTTACCTTGTTCTCACATTCTGAGCACCAAATAAAATTATGTTTGAAAACAACAAGGCAGAAAGAGCTACATAAGTGTTGATTCAGCAGTCACTGCACCATCCTTTTCAGAATTGCTAGCATTTCAACAACCTCTTCTCTTGTTTTTATACAACAATGTACATAAGTAAAAATTAATGAAACCATGAGCCCTGATTGGCCTCTTGTCCACCTCCATCTCCTGCACCCAAAAGTTTCTTTCACTTCAAGGATGAACAGCTTTGGAGTATGTATCGTGTATCACCTAATGTTACTGATATTGAAAGGGAAGTACTATTTTTCCACCAATGCACAGATTGTAGTTCAATAGGAACAGATAAAAATTATTCTAGTAAATCAAGTGCTAAGACAGTCTTCTTTGTAGGTGTTAGACATTTTGGGTTGGGTTGTGTGGGATTTGACTTTGCTCTTATGATTAGGATTGTTCCTGAAAACGACAGGTGTGTTGATGCTCTGGTACTTGGTATTATTTTGATGAAGGCCTGTAAGGAGGATTTTCTAGGCAGAAGGTGGAGGAAGAACATAAGCACATGAGTGTGGGAATGTATGTAGCACATATCAACCCACAAGCATCTCCTTGTGTGAAAATAAATGTGAAACAAGACAACTCAAAAAGAAGGCTAGAAAGGAGGAGAGACACTACGTCATGAAAGGAGTTTGTGTCTATCCTTTGTGCTCTGCAGAGTGGCAAAAAGCTAAATGTATATTCTACTCGAATTAGTTACAGCTAGTTGCCTGAGTTAGCAGGTGCAAGTATACAAAAATGGACCAAGCTGTGACTGAGAAAGAGAAAGATGGACCTATCATGATTAAAAATGTGATTCCTTGGTTGATCACCTAGATTCATTTCAATCCTAATTCCTACAGTTTTCTAGCATGGAAATACGAGGCACAATTTATCTAATCTCTAAAAGAATTAGCTTCTTCATTTTACACATGCAGAAAATGTTAATATTTTCAGGTTTAATTGGGATCACATGAAGATTTAATATACTAATATATTGCAGCACTGGACCCAAACTCTGACATAGAGTGTGTACTAAATAATTGCCATCATCATTTGTATTGTCTTTAAGCCCATATTTAGGGAGTTGACTCATTAAGAAGTAATCACAGTAGTTTAGATGAGATTGCTAAAGCTTGAAATAGTGCAAGGGGGAAGGAAATATCTGGAACTTAATGTATAGCACATAGAAGAAATTTAAATATGCTGAAAAGTGTGTAGTAAATAACAGAAATAGGTATGTGATAAGAATATAACAGAGTTATAAACATAAAATTAAAATGATTCTTTTTTAATTTAAAATAGCTACAGAACTATAACTGGCAACATTTTTTTTTCCTGCAGTGGACTGAATAGTTTTGTTAGTATTTGAAAGCTGTAGCCCAATTTTATTTAATGAAATTAGGTGCAAAAATGAAGGTAAAAAAGCGGATTTAAACTTGATAAGATATATTTAAATTGAGATGCATTTAGATTAATATCATTAGAGAAAATTTATGATCATTTGATCAAGCCTTTCTTTTTAGCACTGAGTGACATGGCGGCCTACAATAGAAGGCTGCCACAGGGACTGTGGCTTCTGTGCTGCTCACGGAAAGGGGAAGCTACGCGGACACGCCAGCGGGTGTTTCCCTCTGTGAGCTCATGGTGCCTTCAGTTGTACCTCAGAAACTCTGAGTTTTTAAAAAGCTCTTTTACTCAAAAGAAGATATACAAATGGCCAAGAAATAGATGAAAAATTCTGTAACATTGATAGCGTCAGGAAAATGCAAATCAAAACCACAATGAGACATTATTTTGCCTTTGTAAGAATGACTATCATCAAAAAGACTAAAGGCAACAGGTACTGGTGCAGATGCGGAGAAAGGAGAAACTCTGCAAGCTCTTGGTGGGCCCATAAATCAGCTTAGCTGTTACAGGAAACAGTGTTCATATTCCTTAAAATACTAAACATAGAACTACCGTATAATCCAGCAACCCTACTACCAGATACGCACCCAAAAAAGAAAATTGGTGTGTTGACAAGACAGCCGCATCCCGGTGTTTCTTGCAGATGTATTCACAATTCCCAGAATATTAACCAATCGAAGTGTCATTAGATAAAGAAAATCTGATATATATACACATACACACACCGTGGGATGCTATTCATCCACGAAAATAATGAAATTGTGCCATTTAAAACAACACAGACGGAATTGTGTTAAGTGAAATAAGCAAGGCAAGGAAAGGCAAGTATCACACAATCTCACCCATTTGTGGAAAAAAAATATTAATAACATAGAAGTTGATTATAAAAGGGAAGTCACTAGGGGCTAGGGAGTGCCGGAAGGAAGGACTAATGGGGAAATATTATAGAGAAAATTTATGATCATTTGATCAAGCCTTTCTTTTTAGCACTGAGTGACATGGCGGCCTACAATAGAAGGCTGAACAACAGGTATGGAGTTGGAGTCAGGAGGAAAAAGTTCTGGCCTGCTATCACCCAGTAGGTTGACTACAGACTACAAATAATGATATGTGCTGCACATTCCAGAAAGATAGAAAAAGAGAATTCTGATTGTTTGTAACAGAAAGAATTGATGTTATTTTGTGGAGGCAGATATGTCTGACCAGATTTAAGCACTGCATGGTGTATATACATATTAAAGTATCTCATGGTACCCTATAAATATATGTAATTGTTATTTTTACTTAATGGTTGAAATGAACTTAATTTATATTAGCTATGATACTTATACAAGTAATTCCAATATTCTGGGTATTTTTTCTCATTTCTTCCAGAAATGAAATCTTGAGCTCACTCGCTATGTATGTTCCCAATATAGTGAAACTTTATAGCTTATTCAAAAATATTGCAAGAATTTAATATTTTAAAGCAACACAAGATGAAAATGAGATAATTTGCTCATCAAGTATTCTTTTTAATTTAATTGGAATGATGTTCCAATTGAACATCATTCAATGTTCAACCTGTAAAACTTTAAAGGTTTTATCTCAGGGTTGCAAGGATGGTTCAAAATATGCCAATCAGTAATGTAATCCATGATATAAAAAGAAGCAAGGACAAAAAAGACATGATCATCTCAATAGATGCAGGAAAAGCCTTCAATATAATCCAACATCCATTCATGGTAAAAACCCTGAAGAAAATCGGTACATAATAAACATCTCAATCTAATAAAAGCCGTTACGACAAACTTATTGGTAACATCATATTAATCTAAATTCAGGAGCAATACAAGGATGTCCTCTATCACTGATCCTGTTCAACATATCCCTCAAAACATCAGCCAGAACAATGAGGCAAGAGAAAGAAATAATAAGATGCTTAAGGGAAAGGAAGAAATCAAATTATCATTATTTGTAGATGATCTGACTCTCAAGACCCCAAAAAATTCCACTAAAGATTCCTAGAATTAATAGTCAAATTCAGCAATGTGGCAGAATACAAAATCAACACACAAAAATCAATAGTGTTCTTGTTGATCAATAATAAACTCACTGAGAAAGAAATGAAAAAAGCAATACCATTTACAAAAAGATCAAGAAAAAATAAATATTTAGGAATTAACCTCCCCCAAAGAGGTGAAAGACATCTACGATGAAAACTATAAGCCCTCTAAAAAATAAGATTGAAGAGAATAACAGTAAATGAAAAGATACTCTCTTTGCTAGGACGGGCAGAATGAACATAATCAAAAATGTTCATACTTTCAAAGCTGATACTATATAGATTAAATGTAATCCCAATCAAAATATCAGCAGCTTTCCTCACAGATCTAGGGAAAACAATTCTAAAATTTGCGTGGAATCAGAAGAGATCCTGAATAGAAAAGCAATTCTGGGTAACAAAAGCAAAGCAGAAAGAATCACAATCCTGGATTTCAAGTTATATTGTAAAGATACAATGATAAAAACAGATATTTGGATCGATGGAACAGAACAGAGGAAGGAGGAAATAATCCCATACACATTGAGCTATTTGATCTTTGACCAAAAGGCCAAAAACATACTCTGGAGGAAGGCTAGCCTCATCACTTAATAGAGTTGGAAAAACTGGCTATCCACATTTAGAGGTTGAGTCTAGACCTAAATATTTCACTATATACTAAATTGAAATAAAAAGGGTCAAAGATAAAGATACTAAAATCAAAACACTTAATCTGGAATAGAAAATAGGCAAAAATCTTGAAGACATAAGCATACGCAACTATTTTTGAACAGAACTATGATGGCATAAGAAAGAATACCAAAACTCGACAAACGGGATCATCTCAAATTTAAAAACTTGTGCACAACAAAGGAAACAGCTAACAGAGTGAAGAGACAACCTACAGAAAGGGGAAAAATTCAGCTGCTATTCCTCTGACCAGGGATTAATATCTAAAATATATGAAGTGTTCAAAATTTAGATTCCCCCAAACAAAAGACACTATCAAAAATGGGCACTTGAAATAAATAGTTCGCAGAAGGAGTACAACTGTCCAATAAATAGATGATAAAATATTCAAAAATCTTGAGTATTAGATAAATGAAAATTAAAATAACACCGACATTCTATATTACTCCAGAAAGAACGGCTGTCATCAGGAAATTAAATAATAACAAATACTAGAAAGGCTGTGGGGAAAGAGGAACTCTTTTCCATTGTCGGAGGGCATGTAAATTAGTACAACTACTATGGAAATTAGTATGGAGCTCCTCGAAAAATTAAAACTAGAAATTCCATTTGACCCAGCTATTCTGCTTCCATGTATCTTCCCAAAAGAGTTAAAGATTTCATATTACAGTGATACATGCATATCTATGTTGATAGCAGCATAATTCATAATAGCTAAATCTTGGAAGCAGACTATATATCCATCAACAGATGAACTGATTAAAAAAATGTGGTATTTATATACGATGGAATACTACCCCGCCACAAAGAAGGATAAATGTGAGTCATTTGTGGGAAAATCAGTGCACCTTGAAACCATAATGTTAAAGGAAGCCGAAACATCACAGGATTCCTTTTATATGAGAAACTCAAAATGTAAATAAAGAGCAAAATAAAAGACATATAATAGGAAGTAGGAAGGTAGATTATTTTCCAGTGTGAAGGGGATCGAGAGAGGAAGAGAGAGGGGAGGTAAAGTAGATGAAGCAAGAATTAAGATGTATTATGTACATATATCTATGACCCTCAAGGAATGTAATCTTATATATGGCAAACATGTACTAGTAGAAAATTTTTAAAAATGGAAAAACTCAAAATCTCTCTGAAAACCAATGCATCTGAATCTAGCTAGTATAAACGTTTAAAAAATATTTGGCAAAAACAGATTATAAATTAATGGATAAAATCATATGATAGAGATAGAGGAATAGAAAATTAAAGAGTTCCCAATAGGGGGTTTGTAAAGGTATTTCTGAAATCATGCCTCTTAGCTGGGCCCGGTGGGGAAAATGGTGGTAGGGGAGGCGGATGGGCAGTGTGGTTAGGCCACAGGGCGATGCCT
>PVJO010015506.1:0-44838 GCA_004026905.1 Hystrix cristata
TGCTGTAGAGAAGTTAAACTCCTTGGAGCCAAATCCGCCACCCCCACCTATGACCCGACTCTTCATTTTCTACCATGCTCTTCCTCATAATTCATGATCCTGTAAGACCACTATGCTGTGGCTCCCCAAGGTCAGAAAGCTATTTCATGCCTTCAAGCCCTTCTTTGTGCTAATCTCTTTCCTGGAATTACCCTTCCTACCTGTCTTTGCTCACCTGCATTGTACCTACTGCACTGGATTGAATGGTTCCCATTCTCCCCCAAAGATATGTTGATCTGGAACCTAGAATGCGACCTTCTTTGGAAAAATGGTCTTTGCGAATGTAATTAAGTTAAAGAGCTTGCAGTAAAATCATCCCGGGTTATCCAGGCAGACTCTAAATCCCATGAGAAATGGCCTCTTAAGAGGAGGAGAGAAGCTGGCCACGTGATGACAGAGATAAATAAGACAGGAATGACGCAGCCGCAAACCAAGGTGCACCTGGAGCCGCCAGAAGCTAAAAGAGACAAGGAGTGAAATCTCCCCTCGAGCCCGGAAAGGGACAGTGGTCCTGCTGACACCTTGATTTTGGACTTGGTGGCCTCCAAAACTGAGAAAAAATTTCCATCGCTTTAAGTTTCAAGTTGTCGGTAATCTGTTATGCAGCCCGAAAAAACGAGGACACTCACTCTTCAGAGCTCGGCTCCCACAGTCCGACCTCCAGGAGTCTTCCCCCATCCCCGCCACTATAACCCACCTCCCACCAACTTACATCCGTTCTTTTCCTGGTTCCGTGTCACTCTACAGGCACCTGAAAGGTAGCAACTAGATTCTGTCTCTGCTGTAGTATGACAGTCTGGCAGCAATCCAGGAATTGAACGGGTGCTCAGTCAGATCAGTCGTGTCAGCCTCAGGGCCTGCACAGCCCCTAGCGTCCAAGCGTTATGCCAGGTCCTGCACAAACAGGACAATGTAGGACCATCACAGAAAGTCTGTAAGGCGGGTGTTGTCATTGCTGCTTTACAGATGCAAAAACAGAGGCTCGGCAGCTCGCCCAAGGGCGCTCGGTGAGCAGAGTCAGAATGTGTGTCCAGATGGCTTTGACTTACAGGCCACAGGCAAGCAGGGCTTGTTGAAGAGCTTGGTGGCAACTGGAAGAGAGGTTGCTGAGGAGAGCGGGGAAGACCAGGTCTTAATCAGCGAGCATTGAGACAGAACCGTGTGTGTGTGTGTGTGTGTGTGTGTGTGTGTGTGTGTGTGTGTGTGTAAGTAGTAACAAGGGCCAAAGGTTAATTAACTGAAGACCATCTAACTTAGTGCTGGCAAGCCTTTTAGAGTCTGAGTGCCCAAATTGCAACCCCAAACCCAATTATTTCTTGCAAAGTGCCAACACTGCAATTAAACCTGAGTACTGAGGTTTTAGTTTAACTCATACATTAATACCTTTTGTCTTAAAAGAAAAATGCAGTTGTATTAGTCACCTTTCTAGAGCCAATGGTTTGCAAGAGAGCAGATTTAATACAGGACATTTATAAGTTACAACATTTACCCATAAGCCACGTGCAGGAAGAGTGCCGAAGGTCTACCTATGCACTGGAGACCCAAGAGAGCCAATCAAGGGCTGGGAGACCACGGCACCGTCCCATGTACATCCGTGTCTGCAGATGACAGCTGAAGAGATCTTTACTGGAACCAGGACATGATGCTCACAGCAGAGATGAAGACCAGGGCTCCCCTGAAGCAACAGCAGCCATCTTCGAGGACAGCAAGGCCCTGAGCTCCTTTTTCGGCAAGAACAGCCAAGTCCCCTTCAGCAGAACCAGCCTCAGCAGAGCTTCTCCTGGGAAACAGCTTGCAACTCTCATCTGCTCCCACTCTCCTTTATGTTGCATCAGCAACAATCCTCAGGTGGATCCTCTAACACCCAGAGCCACACCAACTCGGTCCAGCTGGGTGTTCCGGCTCAAGCTGACCACAGTAATAAATCCACCACATGCAGTAACAGAACTTTCAATGATACAAACCACTTTTTATTGACAGGTAAAAGTTTGCACTTGGAGTGCTTTTGTGCACGGTTATCTGATGCTCTGCTTCTGGGGCCATGCTGGGGTGACTTGGCTCGCATGCCAACAGAGGGCTCTGTGTGCCAGCTGTGGCACTTGCGCCATAGGTTTGCCACCACTGATCTAACTCGGTGTAGCATAAATATATTCCAGCAGTGTCGATTCTGCGGCCTGAGGCTAGGGTCTTGCCAGGCAAGGAGGGCAAGAGAAGACTAAGAAAGATGAGGGCAATGGAAAGGAAGAGAAGGAGGAGAAGGATAGCACTGATCAAGTTTTGAAACATGTTTTTCTTTCCTCTATCTCCTCCACTTGCATTTGTCCACATTTCTGCCACTATCTGGTGACCTTGCCCACAGGGTCCTGGGCACGTATGCTGTCTTAGCTTCCAGTATGGCACTCCGCCAAGTGTCAAGGCAAAATAATGACCCCAAAAGACATCCAGATTGTGACTTCTAGAACCCATGGGTCATGCCTTACATGGCAAAAGAGGACTTCACAGATTCGATTCAGTTTAGGATCTTGAGATCAGATTACCTAGGAGAGCCCTAATACAACCCTAAGAAGCGAGACAGAGGGAAGTGTGACATGCACAGAAGAGGAGACGGCAACAGAGGCAGGAAATAGAGTGACATGCCCACAAGCCAAGAAATGCCAATAGCCACGAAGCTGAAGAGGTGGGCAGTGAATTCTCTTCCAGGCCTTCCGAAGAGGCGTGGCCCTGCTGACGCCATGGTGTCAGCCCAATGTTATTGACTCCAGCCTTTGGACCACACCCAAGTTTGGGGTCTTTCCTCTTTTGTCTTTCCTTCTTCCTTTCTTTTTCTTTCTTTTTCTGTATTAGGGATTGAACCCAGGGCCTTGTATATGCTAAGCAAGCACTCTACCACTGAGCTATATCTCCAGCCAATTTTATTATATTTTATTTTATTTTGTGTACAAGGCCTTGCTAAGTTGCTCAGATTGGTCTCAAACTGTCAATCCTCCTGCTTCAGCCTCCCAAGTAACTGGAATTACAGGATTGTGCCATTGTACCCGGCAGCCCAAAGAAACTAATATACTAGTCTTCCAAAATTACCTTCATCCTAATTAAAACTTGTTGTCTTACAGCTTCCTTTAGTTCAGTGTTAGAGACAAAATGTGGTTACAGCAGTTCACCCTCATATGAGTTCTCAGAGAGCAGCTTTTAAGGAAGAGGATTTTTAATACCTCAATCTCTAATTGATTAGATTAATATAAAGAAGTGAAGTGGGCTGAAGCTTCACACAGTAGGTCCAATTTTTGGCACGTGGACCAATGAAGTGGCAGATCTGCCCTAGGCCGGGATAGGACCCTCTCCTTAACTTGGTTCTTTTCCCATGAGGGGATTCACAGATTCTCCACAAGTTCTGTTTGTTCCCAGTGCCTGGCATGCAGCAAATGCTGAGTTCCAGCGATGAATGCATGATGACGGCAGCAATATCAGACCCAGAGAGGGAGAAGTGGAACCTTCTCATGCAGGTTGGGTGTATGTCAAATGCCTGAGACTTGATTTTTGATCTTACAACAGAAACTATATTAAACATCTGAAGCTCTGTGTTATTCACTGCAATGTAATGACTTCCTATTTTCAGCAACATACGCCTCTAGTTTTCTGATAAAACTAGCCCTGCAAAGCAGATGAAATTTTTCCATGAAGTGCTAACTTTCCGAGAGCTATAGAAAGAACCCTCCCAACACTCTAAGCCAAAACCTCCCATAACTTGTGGATGACTATTCAAGTTAATGCGGCGCAAGAAGTATAATAATCATCTCCCCCAAAATAAATTATTTACTTATTTAAATTATAATAAATTATTTATTTATTCAAATTAAATAAGTTATTTTAAATAACCAAAGTCCATAATAGACACAATCCACAGCATCTAAAATATATTTTCTAAGTAATAGTGTCATCAAAACATGGAAAGCAACGCCTTCACCATCCTGCAATTTTCCTAAAGTATTCTTTCTCAATAGTTATATTTATACTCCACCTACTTAGTGTTTAAAAGTCCAAAAATAAATTGTAAAATATCACCAAGTGAGAGATTAGCTGTAGAATTGGTTCTAGCTTTGAAGACAAAATAATCCCTGAGGTCCCTCTCTCAATTTTCCTTCATTCCACAGAACTTTATTGAGTATCACTTTCAAACCCTGGAGATATACACAGGAAATAAATCATTGTGTATAGAAATAAACAATACTTCATGGAAGTATTGTAATTACCAGATTGAATATTCAAACTGCAAAGCCTGTCTGGTTCATAGGAAGCCTTGCAATCTGAAAACCTTCTGCTGGGCACTCCCAGGCCCTGCTCACCACTGGTGCTCACAGCCTGCTGCAGCCACTGGGCTCATGAGTGGTAAGAGCAGGTGGAGGGAGACTCAAGGAGACACCTGATGGTCCTTCCTGATGATGTCCACACACACCAAAGGCAGCAAGTGCCCGACAGACGTCAGGCAGCCCTGAATCACAGATGCCTGGCTGAACACTCCTTCATGATTACAGAAGAGTAAACTGAGGTCACATGGCGAATCAAACCACACTTAGTGAAATACTGTGTGACAGCAGCTTGCTGTGTGCCAGTGGCATCCCAGGTCTCTTCACTTCTTCTCGGAGTATTGAGATTCCTGAAATGGAGTAACTGGATTCAAAGCCCTTGTAGGAGCCTTCAGAGGAAGTCACTATAATCCTACTCACTGCAGAATGGAAGGCAGGAGTTCACTTCCCTTCATGCCTCAACTTCCTGGTACTTCAGAAACACAGTAGGACCAGCTCCATTTGTGTTTTCACTACTCTGACAAAACCCCTCATACGCTCTCGCTTGATTAAATCCCCAGCACCTTAATGAATCTGGAAAATCTACTGTGCATATTAGAGATGGGAGGTGGTGGGAAGGATGTGAAATCACCCAGAACATTTCATCTTAGAGTACTTTGGCTGAAATTACCATACACCCATTATGTTCTTTTCCTGCCATTCATTTCCCCTTTCCCCCTTCTCAAGCCCATAAATCTTCAGTTTCTAAAATTGAAAACACACACACACACACACACACACACACACACACACACACACACAGACCCATTTTTCAGTGTTTAAGAGCTACACATAAAGCTTATGGACCTAAAGCAATAGTAAAAAAAAATAACAATAAACACAGTCTTTTTGTGCTTTTAGTATTCTTCAATAGGGATCTTTAGAAGCTGGGAGGCCAAGCACAGAGTATTATTTAATTATCACTGCCTAATTTCTAAATAGTTATCATGGCTTTGTCTAGATGTCCCCCCAAAACTTCATGTGGTCATAGGTCGGGCTTTTCAGAGGTGGCTGGATTGAGTGTGTGGCACTGGGATTGATTCGTGATGCTAGGGTTAAAGGGTGGGTAGCTTGAATAAAATATAAGGGACAGAAAGAGGCTTGTCTTTTGTCACTTGCTTGCTTTTACTGTCTTCTGCCTGCCATGAACCATTCCTCCTCTGTGATGTCCCTCCGCCCACCACTCTGCCTTAGAGTCAGGCAACTATGAACTGAAACCTCTACAAACTGTGAGCCAAAATAAACCTTTCCTCCTTTAACTTTGGGTATTGGGTATTTTGTCTCAGCAAAGAGAAAAAGTAATTAAGGCAATAGTCTTACTTTCTGAGCTTCCTCTTTTTAAATTTATTTTTTAAATTGACATAAAGTTGTATATACTTATGTACAACATTAGATTGCTTAGCTTTGCATTGTTATAACTAAGCATTAATCTTGATAGTGTTATAAAAGAAAAGAGGTTTACTGACGCCCATAGTCTTGCAAGTTCAGGGCACAGCGCCTGCCTCTGCTCAGTTCTGGTGAGGACCCTTCACCCTGCAGCTGACTCACATCATGGCAGACTGGCCATGTTAGAATGTGCACATATTACATCTCGATACAGGAAGCGGAAGGGCTGGCCAGCTCTGTAGCGAAAACTATCAAGAGGTTCCACAAGAGCTACCTCAATCCTTTCTAAAGCCTTTCCCCAGCGACTTCAGGGCATCACTTGGCCCCAAGTCTCCAGGTGCTACCACTCTCAGTAGTGTCACCCGGGGACAAAGAATCTAGTCACGTGGACCCTCAGGGGACAAACCATATCCAAATCAGAGCAAGCTGGATGTTCCAAAGTATACTGTTGTCCCTCAGTATCCATGGAGAATTGGTTCCATAAGCCCCTTGGATATTAAAATCTATAGGTGCTCAAGTCACCCTATACAAAATGGGGTAGTGTTGGCATAGTATGCACATTTATCTTCCTGTGTGCTTTAAATTAGGAGTCCCCAATCCCCACACCACTGACTGATACCAGACAGAAGGAGGTAAGCAGCAGGCTGAGCTGAGCTGCAGCTCTATTCACAGCCGCTCCGGTTGCTTGCCTACTGCCTGAGCTCCACTCCTCACCCCCACCCTCCTCACCCCGGTCAGATCAGCAGCAGCAGCAGATTCTCGCAGGAGCACAGCACCCCAGTGCGAACTGTGTGCCTCCCAGGGATCTTGGTTGTAAGCTCTTAGAATCATCTCGAATCATCTTCCCTTCCCCCAGTGAAAAATTGTCTTCTACAAAACCAGTCTCTGGTGCCAAAAAACATTGAAGACCACTGCTTTAAATCATCACTAGATTACTGTATTACCTAATACAAGATAAATAACATGTAAACAGTTATTATACTGGATTGTTTAAAGAATAATGACTAAAAGAGTCTACAGTTTCAGTACAGATGCAGTTTCCCCCAATATTCTCAATCTACAATTGATTAAATCTGCAGAAGAGCCCTCAGATAAGGAGGACTGATTGTATATTTTCTGAGAGACTGTTGTATTCTAATTGATGGATCCATTACTTCACATGGCAATCATTGTTGCGATATGAGCACTTAACATCCGCTCTCCCAGAACTTTTTGTTAGTACGTGTTTGCAGTATATGATTATCTTCATTGTGGGGAGTTGGAACATGTACATATCTAAATTCTTTCTATTTTCCCTTCCCATCTCCCTTCCCTCCATCTCTTGGTCCTCCTCTCCTTTGCAAAAGATCTATCTCCTTGTTGCTTATGATCTTTTATTTTTAAGAATATATCATAACTATAGTCACCATGCTATACCTTAACAGATCTCTTTAACTTATTCCTCCTGTTTAACTGCGAATGTATATCCTTTGACCAACATATGCCCTTCCTAGCTTTCTTTTAATTTTGATGCTAATACTTGAGTATTTGAGAATGGCTATGATGTTGAGGAGTTTCTGCACTGAGAGCCTTCTTAGGCCTCACACGCGCTGGGAGAACACAGCTGACCAGTGAGCACTAGGTGATGTCACCTGTGACAGGGACCCCCAGAGTCCCCCCACTCACTAGCCTAACATGGGGCGACTTAATAAACTTCAGGAAGAACTGTGGTCTCTCTCTCTCTCTCTGGATAAGGAAAAAATATGAAATAAGTGAAAATATCATGTAACAGTGCAAACACCACAATACACTGCTAAACCCTGGGAAAGTCACTGCCAAAGAGATACGCTAGCAAAATAAAAGCACTACCTGGGAGGTTAAGCCTTCTAGGTGCTGAGTTTCCTATTTCTCCCTACTGACCAACTTGTGATGTAGTAGAAACATCTCCATTTTACAGAGGAGGCAACTAAGGCACAGCTGAGCCTCATTAACTTGTCCAAAAGTCTGGCTAAGTTGGTAGGAGGTGGATCTGGAATTCGAACCCCCTGTTTGGCTCCAGAGATCCCCTCTCATCACTCTGCTCTCATTTTAGGTGAGATCTAGGTCAAGATTGAGGTTCCTCTTCCCAAGGACGAATAAAGAGAAGGCTACGTGAGGCACCTCACTTTTGGGCAGTGGGATTCAGATCTTCAGGCAAGGAAGGGAGAAAAAGAGGCGATTGCTTTCTCGCAGTCTGGGGCTGCAGCCCAAAGCGTGCGCACCTGCCTTTCCCATTCTGCGCCCAGCCGTGCCCACCCCACTCCAAGTTCAACTGCACCTCGGGACTTTCAGTCCTGGGCAACCCTTGGGCGCAGTTCCCCATCAACCCCAGGAAATTAAACAGTTTGCAAGAATGAAATCTGGCCTGTGGAAGGTGCCTGCAGCTGGTGGTTAACACCACCAGTAAGAGGATCAGCTCCCAGTCCGATGGCTTAAAAAGGGGAGCGGGGGTGAGAAGTGTGTGCGCTCCCTTTTTCCCATTCACGTGAGTTAATTTGGATGATAAGGGTTCGTGTTTAATCCCTTTGTGTGCGAGTGAATATACTGAAATGGACAGCCCCTGAGAAGGCACCCGCGGCTGGCAGAGCAACCTGCAGGAGGGTGGAGGTCGTGTCCAATCTGGCGTGAAGTAGAAAGAAGCTGGAAGCAAGACACAGAGAGACACCCTAGGGTGCGTGGTACAGACTCGCCCCTGCCCCTGACGGGCTAGGCAGGTGGGCTGCTCTCTTCCGGGGCCGGCACGCCGGGCCTGGCTCTGCGCCCTAGAGCTGCGAGCAACACTCCGCCCTCCCCACCTCGGCCCCGGGACCAACACCGCCCGAAGGGAGAGGCCGGGGGCGGCCACTGTCTTGCGCCGTAGAGAGAATTTAGGCGGGGGTGGAGGCCAGAAAACAAGGGGACGTCATCTAAAGAGATGTCTCTGCTGTTCCCAGATGGAAACGATTAGGAAAAGGTGAGAACTCGGTGGCTGAGGAGTAGGTCATAAAACAAGTTGCTTTTATTGCTTCCATCTGCAAGAAAGCTCACCCACCACCCACAGCCCGCAAGCCCGGAGCCCTCCAGGGAGGGTTCGGAGGCAGCAAACGTGGGTGAGGTGGGCTTGTGCGGGAGGAGGCTCAGGCCGGCCCGGCTGCTCGCAGAGGCGCAGCCGGCCAGGAGCGTTCCCGGCGCCGCCACCCCCCTCCTTCCCTCCGGGCCCGTCCGGCAAACTTCCTCCCTCATTTCTCTTAGTGCCTTCCCTCCCTCCTCCTCCCCCGATATTTTCGCTTTCTGAAACCATAAAAAAGAGATCAACTCCCCTAACTTCACGGGGCCCTTTTCAGTGACAAATATTGATGCCCAAAGTGTCTGCGCTCTCCCGCCCCCAAACGTTAAGAAAGGCGCCCGCGAAAGGGGGACATAAAAAGTTAACAATGCTGTGAAAATATGTTTGCAGAAAATAGACAATCGTTGGATTAAACGTATTCAAGTATGAAATAATGCCTTTTTGTGTCAAAACTTGGGCGATGGGCGGGTACAAAAGTTCCCTGTGGCAGCTACTTGCTCCCTTTGTGAGCCGTGCGCTTTGGCGTCTCCACTTGGGCGCATTACTCAGAGCCCTCTAAGCGCGATTGTTTCTCCCTTTCTAATGACATTTACCGGATCAAAACATGCTGTTAATTCGATCAGAAGGCTTCACCCTCCCTGACAAAGCCACAATAATTTCTCCTGAAGTTTGTTAAATTGACCAAAATTAGGCAAATGAATAGGGGTCTGTGGGCGCCCCCTCACGCAGGTGACGTCGCATAATGCTCGCCTGGCCAGCTGCATTCCCCCTTTTCTTCTCGGTCCACTCTTCTCCGTGTTGCCCCTCAATCCTCCCAACCCCCCACTCACACTCATACACACACACACACGCACACGCACACACACACACGCCCGCCTCTCTCTCCTCCCCACCCCCAGCATTATTAAAATTTAGCCCAATGAAACTATTCATACTTTTCAATGGACATTTTCATATAGGATAATAGGCTACAAATTGAACCTCTTCCCCACCGCGAAAAGAGAACCGGAGAGGGGAGAAAAGAAAGCAAGCGACTTGGTTGGGAGGGGGGGCGTCGCGTGCCAAAGACCCGCGGGAGGGGCGAGGCGAGGCGGGAGCCTCGTGTGCCAGCCGCAGCCCCACACCTGCCGGGATGTCCGGACAAATAAAGCGGTGTAAACAAAAAGGGGGGAGATGGACGTGTCACCAAGTCGTGTGAGAAAAGCCTGGGAACAAACGGGGCGCCTCCGTCTCCAAGGGCTCTCCCTTGAACCCGGCGGAACAGCCTATTAAAGGCTTACTTAATTACTTTAATGACTCTGGACAGGCTTTAAAACGCACTCGGCTCTGGGGCGGCGGGCTTGCTGGGATTTGTAAACAGGCCATCGTGTGAGACTCAGCGGTGCGACTAAAGGAGGCGACGCTGTTTTGTGAGGGTCCTCGCCCCCCGGTGCCCGCGGCCACGCGCCCCTGCGCTCAGCGCCCGCGACTGCTGCAGGCGCTCGCTGGCCTGCCGGCCCCAGTTTACCGCCTCCTTTTCCCGCCCCGGCTGTTGCCAGGCGAATGTCAATCCCGGCCGATCACGTGTCCTTTGAAGGGCCACGTGGATTAACAAAACTGATCTGCCCCCAGCTCGCCCCCCTCGGCTGCTAAATTTTTTTCTCAACTTCTTTAAAACTGATCTTGAATGCATACATCCTCCAAACGCAGTTCCCCTAATCCTATGGAATAATTCAACTCGTGAATGCACTCCGGTCCTAGATGACTGCTTTATAAGACCGCCCCTCTGAGCGGGGAGGCCGCAGTCCACCTGAGACCCTCGAAGAGGCGGAAAGCGGACGTGTGCCCCGCGCCAGAGCCTTTCCCGAGGGCGCATACTGGCCAGGATGTCAGACAAGCTTAAGGAACGCAAAGTGAGTCCTTGCGCCCTGGTGGTGGAGGCGTGCGATTCATCGACCCCACACCTGGCTGGACTGCTGGCAAAGACTTGGCCGCGTGGGCCTTTCCCTGTGGGAACCCTAAGTGATCTGGGAAGGGGACAGAGAGCGAGTAGAGTCCTTGACCGGGGAGACGCTCACGAGGGAAGCTGACGGCCTCCCCCAAAACCTGGCCCTCAGTTTGGCTGAGTGGCCCTGGACAGCAGGGTGGCTGGAAGGGGAGCGCGCCGTCTCGGGCAAGCGGGGACAGGGCTTCCTCGGCCCCTCGTGGCGGCGGAGGGGTCCCTGTTGAGGGAGAAGCCCTGAGCTACTGCAGCCGTGCCTTGGGTAACTCCCCGGGCAAAGCCATCCCAAACATCAAACTCTGTTCGCAGAGAACTCCGGTTTCTCATAAGGTGATAGAAAAGCGGAGGAGGGACCGGATCAACCGCTGCTTGAATGAACTGGGCAAGACGGTGCCCATGGCCCTGGCGAAGCAGGTAACGTCCACAGCCCAAGCCACGCGCCAAGCTCTGGGCGCCCCGGGAGCCACTCTCGGCGGGGACGCCAGGCTCCCGGAGGCAGCCTCTCCACATACAGTAGCGCCCTCCCGGCCTGCTAGGCTCGGCCCGCCACCGTAGGCTACTGCAAGGAGCCCTCTCCTTTCGCAGAGCTCTGGAAAGCTGGAGAAGGCGGAGATCCTGGAGATGACCGTCCAGTACGTGAGAGCGCTGCACTCCGCTGATTTCCCCCGGGGAAGGGAAAAAGGTGGGCTGAGTTAGGGAAAGGGAACCTTGGGCGGGGAGTGTGCGCCACACCGAGACCCGGGGGCTGGGCGCGGGAGTGAAGGCGCGCGCCGAGAGGACCACCGGAGGGAAGGGCAGGGGTCCCGCGACAGCACCTCTCCCGCCCGGCGACGCTGAGGACAGGTTCTGAGGCCTCCTCTCAGGTGAGGTGGGTGTGGTCCGGTTCTATAGGAGAAGACCACTGCTGGAGCTTTTCCAGCCTCACGACTGTGGAGAGGAGCGCGCCGGCCTCAAAACAGAACCGTGGCCAGCAAAGGTGGTGGGAGACGCTCTGCACCCACCTCGCACTCCCCTGGAGAATGGGGCGCCCAGGGGTTTTCCCTCCTTGCAATCTTTCTTGCTTCTCTAACAGAACTTCTAGCGGAGTTTGCCAATTACTTTCACTACGGCTACCACGAGTGTATGAAGAACCTGGTGCATTACCTCACCACGGTGGAGAGGACGGAGACCAAGGACACCAAGTACGCGCGCATCCTCGCGTTCCTGCAGTCCAAGGCCCGCCTGGGCCCGGAGCCCTCCTTCCCGCCTCTGGCTTCGCTCCCAGAGCCTGATTTCTCCTATCAGCTGCACTCGGTGGGGCCCGAGTTCGCGGGCCACAGCCCCAGCGAGGCCGCTGTGTTCCCGCAGGGCGCGGCCGCAGGCCCTTTCCCCTGGCCGCACGGCGCGGCCCGCAGCCCGGCGCTCCCCTACCTGCCCAGCGCGCCGTTGCCGCTTCCGAGTCCCGCGCAGCAGCACAGCCCTTTCCTGGCGCCTGTGCAGGGCCTGGACCGGCACTACCTCAACCTGATCGGCCACGCCCACCCCAACGCCCTCAACCTGCACGCGCCTCAGCACCCGCAGGTGCTCTGACGCCCACCTGCGCGCCAGATCACTCTGCGCTTTGCGCGCCACCTGGGAAAATGTTGTATATATTGTACATGTGTAAATATCGTGTCAACAAAATAAGGGGGGAGAGAACAAAAGCGAAATGGGCTTCTGAAACATCTCCCCTTGGGAAGAAATCTTCCCTGATAAAGATCCAGAGAGGTGGATTTCTTTGTTATCTTCTGTTCGCCCACAGCCCATCTGCTTTCAGGTGCCAAGGGCTGCGAGACTGACAGGTGGCAGGGTGATGGTCCTCAGCAATTTGGCTGGGCGGGGCAGGGGTTCGCGGAGTCCAGAGGGGAGGGAGGCTACATGGAGGCTTAAGTACCGGAGGCGTCGCTTGCGGGTGGGGCTCGAGGCTTTCCGGGTGTTATAGACTGCACCTGCCTCGCGCGCCTCTCGGGCACCTGCTTAGCAGAAGGGATCGGGGAGGAACAGAGCAATATCAAACTCCAAGGACCCACCACAAACTGGTTTTGTGGACTTTCGCGCATTGAGACCTGGGCGCCCTTCCTACCTCTAAAGCTAGTCTTCGTGCGCGCGCACGCTCGCCGATCTGCAAAGCAGCAAAACTCAGGCCTGCAGCTCCAAGAGCTGACTTCACAGCGTCAACAAGTCTCTAAAAACAAGTATGTGAACCTCATTATGCTCTGAGTTATGCCTTAGAAACAACATTCATCGGAAGTTTCCTATCTTCGGATGACGACTACTCAGTGCCGGAGGCTGGTTTTGCCTTTTGCGCACGAACTGCCGAGCTGCTGGGCGCTGGGCGACTGGGCAAGAGGCCGGCCAGGCTGTTGCGGGACGCGCGCTCGCTCGGCTGAGCGAGGCCCCCAGCTGGCCTCTGGAACTGAGACGCCGCCGAGTTCTCTGCTCGGGTTCTCGGGCCTGGAGAGAAAGCCTTTCTCTCCGCCAGTGGGATTTTCTTCTTTCTAAAATCTTCTCACTCCATCCAGAAGATGGTGAAAAAAAGTCTGGCGTCTACGAAGAACTTGGCTCGTGGGCCTTTAGGAGGTTGTGGTTTTCAGGTTCAGCGGATATATATGCCTTAGCCACAAAATAATGATACATTTAATACGGCAAGCTAAAATCTTACTCTTCCAACACGCAAACAGCAAAATGAGCTCCCTATTGTTTTACGTAAATAGGTAACATAAACAAGGTATCCAACCACCTAAAGTGGGGATTTAAATTTTTTCCATCTTTTTTTTTCTTTGAACTTTTGTTCCTGTTATCTTCAGTGTCCTTTAAATAAATAATTTGAAAGTATATAGTACTGTTTCCTGTTTCCAGAGGCCGTGATGAGGTGGTTTGCCTTCTCTCAGTAAACTGACCCACTCCATTTCTCTGGTCAGGGTTTAAGAGCTCTGACCTGGTCTGTTTACTGAGGTCACGGAATGGGCTGAGCTGCGATTTGTAAACTATCAAACATCATCACACAGACGCAAACAAACAAACAAAACCCTTCGCTACATTTTCCATAACATGAAATGCATTATGTACATTTGGGGGGATCTATAAATGCATGTCGGGGGGGGGTCTAGAAATAACTTATCTATAAAATGTGAGCTATCTCCTTCCTCTGAACTGATAGAGTTGCAGCGTGAAAGTGACCGTGAGACCAGGCAGCTTCCTGGATACCAAATACACGTGGAGCAAGATGGGATGAAAACAAAGTATGCAGAAATGGGAGAATGGATGGTGCCCATTATTGGAACACATGTCTTACACCCATTTTCATCAGCGCTGGATACAGAATATGAAGAAGGCCTTTCAAGGTTTTTTTTTTTTTCCTCTGAGCACTAAGCCAATCTGAATTCCCTTTGGCAGTGAAGCATTAAAGATATAGTGTTACCCTGGAAATATAAATTATTAATATATTCAGCATTTTTGTCACTTCTCAACTGTTAACCAAATTAGACAAAACTTTCTTTTGCTAAGTAGATTTTCTCTTTGGGATTAGCGTTGGGAATGTACAGGGCCACCACAGTAAAAACTTCGGTCATTTACATATAATTTTGCAAACTTCCACTGGTCCATGACAGTCTTTGTACCTCAAATGTTGGTATTCTTGATTTTTTTTTTCTTTCTCATTTAACTGTGGAGGATAAAACCCTGCTTTGGATTTACAATGACTTTAGGATAAAAGTCTCTCTCCCCTTTCTCTCCGTGTGTGTGTGTGTGTGTGTGTGTGTGTGTGTGTGTGTGTGTTTTGTGTCTTTTTCTGAAACCTCCATCCAAAGTCCCAATTCTCTAGCCTTGGCCAAAAGTCAAACCAGGAATAGTCTGACTTTGCAAAAGATTAAAATTGTCACAACAAAATGGGATTGATTCAAATCACATTGTGACTTTAATGTGTTCTTCCTCGACTCTCTCTGACAGCACATTGCTTCCAGCCTCCTTGTCCCAGATCCCCCTGACTTGTCTTCGCTCTGTCTGAGTCTCTTATGCCCAATCCCTTCACTCTTTCTTTAAGTAAGTTGTATAGTAATGGTTTCCAAGAGAGGCCCAACCAAACCCAGAAATAACAAAAAACAAAAACCAGTGGGTTTGGCTGGAGGTAGACCATTGTGATTCCTCTGAAAGGGGCAAGCTCTTGTTCCTTGGTCTTCATCCTTGAGCGGGCAAGAATAAAAATAATCATCCCCATGAAATCAAAGGTTTTTCTCCGGGGGCTTGAGGCACAAAGCTTATGGCTGGCGCTTTGGTCCGTCCCCGTGGCCTGTGGGTCTGGAACTAGTAGCTTCCGGGCCCTCCTGCCACCCCTGCGGAAAGGGCGGTAATACAGAGCTCACTTGTGCTTCCAAGCGTTATTAAACAAAAACAGCCCCATGTATAGTGGGGCCCCTCCTGTCTGAGCTGCTACAAGCCAAGAAAGGAAGGTGGAGGAGCTGCCGTGTAAGTGCCTGAGCCCACAAAGGTATGAAGTTCGTAGGTAGCTGGTAATCGGTGTCTGCATGGAGTTACACACCAAGAAAAGGAGGGATATGGAACATGGTAGTAGGAGTTCAATCAGTGTTTGCAGGATGACTAAATGAGCTGCCTAACAGTGATGAGTCTCTTAGAATTCTCATTGGGAAGGACCAAAGCTCTTGTTTCTGCCCTCAGTTCCCTCCTGTGTCATCAGAAAGGAATTGTACACCCACCCAGATATCTGGGGCATGATGCACGCATATCGTAAAGACTGTCAGAAGGAGCCTTACCTTTGCCTAGTAATTATACCCTGGACTGGCAACAGAAAGTGATGTCCGGCTGCTTGCTTGGAGGTTAACTCTTCTTCAGGCCCAACTAAATGAGGACTCCAAACCCAGGACTCAGATTCAGGACGAGCCTGACGGGGTCTTGCTCCTTTCGCACGGTAAGATTCAAGACTGCCGACTGGACTTCACCCTCTTTCAGTTATTCAGAGTGTGGCTTCTGCAGCCAGACTGTCTAGATTCGCATAGCTTGTGGCTTTGATACGTTGCTCAGGCTGTCAGGGCCTATTCATCGTCTGTAACATTTATAAGATAGATGTATTAAAAGTCCCTCTCTCGTTGGAGTGGTGGCACTCTGAAAGCTGAGGCAGGGGCACCGCCACCATGAGTTCAAAGCCAGCCTAGAATACATAGGAAGGTCCTTTTTCAAAAGAATAACAAAAAAGCATATCTCTTAGGGTCGAGACGAAGTTGAAGAGCGTTAGTACTCAATGCGCTCTAAACAGTGCTACGCACATAGTGGGTGCTCAATAAATTCCAGCTGTAGTAGTCTATTTTCTCCCTCTCCCTTTCCAAGTCAGAGCCATTGGGCCACCTCAAGCTAAAAACCAAAACAGCCAAACAAATCATGAAAAACCCCATTAATCCCAAGGCTTTGCTTAAACCCCAAGGTAACTGTCTTCGTTTAGGGCAAATGGAAGCAGGGATCTCTAATTCTGCCTGTGATCCATCTCGGGGTTCTCTGTCCCACTGCAAGCTAGGATTTGTAGTCAGTCAGAAGCCTGCTAATAAATTTGGAGTGCCATTTCTCACCCTATAAAAATATTCTTTAATAAAATTGTAATAATTATAGAATACAGTGTGCTATTTCAATATGCATATATACTGTATAATCATTAGGTCAGGATAATCACTAAACATTTATACTTTTTAACATTTATTGTTAATTCACATGTAACGATTGTATACATTTATGGAGTACGCCATGACGTTTCAATGCATGTATATATACAATGTAGAAAATCTACTCAGAGTAATTGGCACATCTACCACCAAGATATTTATCACTTCTTCGGTTAGAAACACTCAGAATGCTCTCTACTAGCTATTTTTAAATATGTGATTAATTGTTTGTTTCAACAGTAGCTTCTCTACTGTGCTATAGAAATGTTTGAAGTCATTTGTCCCAGCCACACCCTTTTGCTGTGTGTCCCTCCTACCCTCCCCTTCCTGGCTTCTCATGCCCATTACTTTCTACTTCTAGGAGAAAAACTTTTTAGCTTCCGTGTGTCTCACGTCTTTTTGATACAGAAATGTGGTCTGAGGTTATTGTATAACAGCTCTTGTACCTGCATTCTCGCCCTCTCTCCAATTACAACTTGTAATGACGATTCCCGTGCCAGTCTTGGCTGTGGCCATGTTTCCCTCTTAGGACACAGGGCGGATAAACTAATTCCACACTCCCTAAGCATATTTTCTGTGACACCTTTAAACCCATCGCAGCAGTCTTACCACTTTTTCCATTTGAGTTTTCCATTTGTTTTCTTCTTGTCTGCTCCACTCACAGGCCACAGCTCCCGCCTTCTGTCCCCGACAGACTCTCACTCCCCTTCCAGTTTGGGCTGCAGTTCTTATTCTTCCTGATTTCTGATTGCTTGGTGCCTGCTGTCTGACTTTCCAGTATTCATGGCACTTTACAAGGTAAGATGTAATTAATGAAGAAAAAAATTTGCCATAGAGGGTGGCCATGGAGAAAATGCACTCACGTTTTAGGACTGGAAGTTAAAATGTGTCTCTGTCCCTCTGGGATGTATTATGTGCTACACGCACAAGCCATAATCCACACACGTGTGCATTCTGGTGCATCCATATGTATTTGTATGTGTATCTCCAGTTGGAAGGAACTTTGGTAGGGGCAGTGGACAGGACGCGGGAATGCTTGGCTTAGTCCCTTTTTTTCTTGGAGTCCCAACCTGCCCACAAAAACCAAGCGAGCATTCCTTACTGGGCTAGTTGTGAGATTTCTAGCTCCTCCTGTGCGTTTCATGGATAGGCGGCATCCTGAGGTGAAGCGCTGCAGGCCTGATATCCCTGCACACTGAAGTCACATCTGCCAACTAGTCACAAAATATACATTTTTATCTTCACTTGACATCTGTATCTCAAATGGTTCTTACTACAGATAGGAGAACAAATTAGTTGTATTTATTAGGTAGCCTAAAACCTTAGCACCTGGGTGCTTGTATATGTATAGTTAAGAATGGAGATACACAGACGTGTCTGGCCTAGGAGAGACACATGTGTACATGCACAGGGCGTCTGCCTGTGTACACAGTGTGCACATGGATGGAAAAACTGGAGCCAGAGGAAAGAGCCACCCACTGAAGAGAACTGCCAAGTAAGAGCTCAAGGGACCCAGCTATTTCTGGCTCACTTGGAAGATAAGAATCATTACAAAAGTCTATAAACCTGCCCACTACATTCCTCGACTAGTCCTCTGTCTGGTGAATAGAACAGAAGCAAACCAGAAGAGAGGCAGTAGCAGCACTGAGCTGAATAGGAAAATTTGAGATAGTGGGAAAGTTACTCAAACGATAGCAGGTGGAGGTGGGAATATTAATAGAGCAGGAAGTCTGGGATAAGGTGGGGGGGAGAGAGAGAGGGAGAGAGGGAGAGAGGGAGAGAGAGAGGGAAAAGGCCCCAAGACAATTGAGAAACTGAACTTTTTACTTTCTATATTCCTGAGTATACTTATGTATTATGTTTAGCTTAAAAGCGAAAGTCAATACAAATACATTAGTTAAAATTTTATAAGTAGGTCGAGACTTTCTTACTATAGTATTTCTAGAACTTTTGCATTGTTCAAACCAAGACTTTATTTCTTTACACAAACATGATTTCTATTTTACATTTGTCATAACATAAAGTTGTGATCTAATCCTGTTACTCTTTCTAAATGCGACATAAAGTATAATTAGTGAAGGAAAATTGCCGTCAAGAGTAGCCACCAAGAAAATGCACGCGAGTTTTAGGACTGGAAGTTACAGCCTTTCTCTGCATGTCTCGGATGTGTAGCACACTCTGTTCGTGGCCGTAACTGCAACACATAGTGTCGTAGCCACGCTGTGCGGGAGTCTGAGGGACTTCCAGACACTTGTGGAGGCTGTTTCAGAAGAACGTCAAGTTGGAGAGAGACTCGTTTACAAATTTATACGCTGAGCAAAAGCAATACATTTGTAAAGATCAAATTCCCAATTTACCAAACCTTTCCTACTCTGACGCACAGTCAAGAGGGAGACACGAATACAATCGGGTACCATCTAAATTACATTACTGCTCAGAGATGAGAGTAACACGGATATTGCCAAATTAGAACTGCGTACTCGCTGTTCCGGCCTTGAACCTTAAAGGTTGGCAACGACCCGACGCAAAATGAGGGGAGGCTGCGGCAAGAGGCATTTATTGCTATGTCATTAATTTCAGAGGAAAAAAGTTGAGCTAAGAACTCCTTAGAACGCAATTAAAAATGGAAAGATAATTTTTAAAACTATTGAAACTAGGATTGTGTTATCTGTTTCCTTGACACGAAGAGAGTATTTATCTGTTCGATACCATTTTCAAACCTTTCCAGTTAACATTGAGGAAAGAGACCCCCCAAGAGAGAATATGCTCATCGTACGCCTGGCGTGTTGGAAGCAGCCATTTCCCAAGAAGCATCCGATGACTCTGTGAGAAGGACGGCACTGTGGGGGTCACCTTGAGGATGTGCGTGAAGAGAACATGCAATGAACTTAGGGTGCACCTGACTCTTTGGCAGCAAGTATTTGCTGTGATTTGCAAATTTCTTCCAACAAAGTTTATAGTCTATTTTCCCAACTATCCACTTCTGCTCCTACTTTGGCACAACATGGCAAGCTTTATCTCTACTAAGGAGGAACTTCAGAGCGCAAGAACTGATCTGAATTCTGAGAGGAAAAGGCAGTCACTACTAGTGCTCAGCTTCCTAAAAGCCCTCTGCAGAGCCTTCCAGTCGCTCTAGGGCTTCGGAAGAGAAAACTACTTGGTAGAGATACTCCTCCTTCCCAGATAAATGTAAAGATTTCTGCCCTTCTTTATTCCTTTTCTCTATTCTTCCTATCCCAAATCCGCAGCTTTAAAAAATAATTTTTGGCCTTTTCTGGCAACACCATCCTATGAAATAGAAAGGAAATCACTCTGGTCTTATTCCCAGATCTATCCTCACCCCAAGGGAGACTCAGTCTGTCTCTCCCAACTCTCCATTATCCCTTGGTCAGTCTCCCTCCCTTCTCCTAAACCCCATGTCTGTGCAGCTATCAGGTCTCATCCATTTTACCTCTGGTGTCTTAGATCCATTTATTTCCTTATGTTTTTGCCATACTCACAGACTTGACTGTCAAGGTCCTTTTCAGATTCCTGTCTCAGCTTCTCACCAAATTCTCCCGGCCTCCATTCAGCTTCCTCTTATTCATTTTCAAGACAGCAGCCAGCATTATTTTTTCTAAGACATAACTAAAATTCCTGTATTTAAAATTGTTCAATTTCTTCCCATTACTCTTAGGATAAAGTCCACGTTCCTTGTGAGCTCTTCCCTTTTGGCCCCATTGCTGGACACTACCTCAAAGTCAGCGTCTAGGCACAGTGACTTCTTTCATTCCTCAAGTATGCACAGTTCTCTTTCTACTAATGCTGCATGTGAGAGGCAAAGAAATCTCGATGAGGTTATAAATGGACTAAAATTGTTTCCATTGAAATTGGTAACCTATTTACAATTCTGAACTTTAGAAGATGGTTTATCTTGTCAATTCAGTCTCCTTTTTCTCTTGAACCAGCCTTAATTTTAGTCTTTTCCTCTTTGCAACAGGGAAGACATCAAGAAAGGAAGAATGAAGTATTTTTTGGACTTGCTAAGATTCAGGTAAGGATCAGCTGCACACATTCCAAGTTGTAAGCATTCAGAAAACTCCCTTAGTTGGAGGGCTACAGAATTTGTCGTATAACTGTATTTATACAATAAACACACTTTTGGGAGTCTTGGTAGAGTTTGTAGATATTGAGAGGGGGCTAATTCCCCCTGAAGTGTCCTTTGATTTCTCTCTTGACCTGGCATAATGTATGTTCCAATAGCTGACTCGAATAGTTTGTCCAGAGCTATGTAAGTATTTTATGACAGAGCTAAGATTCAAACTAGAGTATGTTTACTTCTTAGTCCAGTACCCATTCTTCTGTGCTACAGTGAGAACACTCTAATACCTTCCTACAATGGTATGAGCTAGACAGATGTTTAGGAATCCTCTTTTTTTTTTGTCTAAAGTTATGGCTCTTCATGACTTCTAAGTTGATTGTCCCAATGTGCAGTCAGCACTCCATATCTGCAGGTTCCAAATGCATGCATTCATCCAACCATGAATCAAAAATATTAGAAAAAATTACATCTGTATTAAACCTATACAGACTTTTTTCTTGTTGTTATCCCCTTAATATGGTGTGACAACTACTTAGGTAGTATTTACATTGTATTAGGTATTATAAGGGACAGTAACCACAATGTGGAGGGAAGGGACAGAGGAGCCTCTGGCGCATGGAAGGCACCTCAAAGACCCACAGGCCCTAAAGCCAGGGATAGAAAAGCTTCACTGGCTGGGTCCCAAGATTTAAGACCTTGGAAAGAAACACTCATTCAACAGCACAGAAATTTTTTATTTGACTCAATCTTTTTTTATTTCTTTATTTTGTATTATTTTTATCTTTCTTTCATTGGTTTTGAAGGGTTTGGGGATTTTTCTCCCTTTTTTCCTATTTTTAGTTGCTTTTATCACCTTTTCTCTTTCTCTCTTTCAACTTTTTTCTCTTCTTACTTTCTTTTAGTTCCTACTTTCACTGTATATTTATCTTTTTTCTTCTTTTTCTTGTCCATTCTTTCCTGTGACTTTCCTTTATTACTATTAATTTCCTTTGATTCCTGAAGAGGAGCCCCTATCTCACTTTTCTTTCCTCCTTATCATATAGCATTGATTAATTTCTCAAATTTTGGTTTTTTCACTTGTCAATTCCACACCCTCTACCTTGACTAGTATAATTTCTAAGATTTATGAATCTTTAGATAGCTAGTTAACTTTCGGCTATTGCTATTGAACACTGCTCTATTGTTAGTGGAGGTAAAGTTGTTCTATTTAGTAGCTATTTACTATAGGTCAATACTTGGTTTGTCTTAGTGTTCTTAGTATAACTATAGGTCTCTTTTCTGTTGTTAAGGATGGTACTTTGTAGGCCCTTAGAGTTTGTCAATATGCAGTTTGTATTTGACAGTATAACAGATGTGGATTTTATTACTATGGCCAAGGTGACATACCTGTTGCTATTAATTGGATTTCTTGAGATCCCAATACCTGTATTATCTTGGGGTCATTATCAACACTATGGCTCATTTCTGAAAAACTGGGTACTGGGCCAAATACACTGCAACTTCGCAGCTCAAGTAAATGGGAGCAGTTGGATCCTGGGACAGAGGCAAAAGCCAATAGTTAGCCACATCCAGAAGGCTCCACTGAGAAGTAGATGATAATAAAGAAGTCTCCGAGGACATATACGCCAGTGACTCACTCCCTTCGCCTAGGTCCCACCTTCTAGGTTTCCAGCACCTCCCAATGGTGGTATGAACTTCTGAATCCATCCACGGACTGATTCAATGATGAAGTAAGAGCTCTTATGATGCAATCATCTTCTGCAGCCTCACTTCTAACATTGATGCTCTGGGGACCACGCCTCCAACACAAACTTTTGGGGGACTTTTGTTCTTTTTGGGGGGGTGGGCTGCTGGGGATCAAACTCAGGGCCCTGCGCTTGCCAGGCAAGCGCTCTACCACTTGAGCTAAATCTCCAGTTGGGGGACATTTTTTATTCAAACCATAACAAAAAATCAACACATAAAGATACAAGATGTATTTAGGAGGTTTCAGTGTAGGGTCGCTCAGCCCCATTTCTTCAGAACTGTGGTAAATATTATGGTGGGAGCATGTGGTACCACAAAACCTCAAAACTTTCCAAACCTGAAAACAAATGACAAATACTATCTAGAGTAGCGAGAGTAACCCAAAGATCCACCTCATGGCTGGGAAGCAAAAAGAAAATGAAAAGATCTGTTTCCCACAGTCATTCAAGGATGTACACCCGATGATCCCAAGAGCTCCCAGACGGCCCCACCTCCTACATGCTCTACCACCTTCTAGCAGTACCAAGCTGGGGATCAGCCCTTAACACATGTGCTTTGAGAGACATTCCATACCCAAACTAAAGCAGACATCCTTCAGTAAACTAACTCGAGGCAGTAGAGGTCACTGGGTCTAAATAACTGGCCAGTTCTCATCCCTCACAATTCTGTCTTCCAAAATTCTTGCAGTTTCTCAAATTTGCCAAATTCTTCCCTGCCTCTGTATACATGCTTTTCTCTGAACAGAAAGTCATTTCAGCCTATCTCAGCCTCCTAACCTCCTTCTTTACCTGGTATTTCAGCCTCTTCTTTAAAATGCAGCCACAGAAAGTTTTTTCTGCTGCCCCTTTCCTACCTCCCAATCTTATTAGGCAAATGTTCTTCATTATAATCTGTATAGAATCCCTACCATTCATTCGACAAATACATTAAGTATCTACATACACTAGGGATCGAGAAAGTGGGAAGCAAGTCATGTGAGGCCCTGACAGTAGTTGCAATCTATTGGGAAAGAAATTAAATCAGGAATGATTAAAGTGTGATAAGCGCTACAAGGGAATGTGGAGAGAGGGGTGCAGAGTGGAGTCTTCTGACTGGTCCAAACGAGGCAGAGAAAGTGATGTTTCAGCTGATACAAGAATAACATACGGGGATTAAGTGGGAGGTTCAGGGAAGACCAGAATGGAAGAGGGTTTGGGGCGGAGGACATCTTCATGAAGGTGCAAGTGCATGGAAGACAGACTTTTCCAGGACTTCATGGTTGCCCAGTGTGGCCACTGAGTTAAGGCTGGACCGGATGTGCCTTTTAAAAAGGCCGCTCAATTTCAGGGCGGAGAAACAAGACAGGAGCAGGGCTGGAGGCAGGAGGACCCGTGTTCATAGCACTTACATAGAATCTCTCTAGAAGATTCTCCATCCCACTCTAAACTATAGCATCTTATTTTGCTTCAGAACCCGGCACAGAGCTTGGCACAGCGCAGGAGCTCAAGAGCTGGCTGTAAAAGACAAACGTAGTACTTCTTTAAGGTACTTCCAGCTCCAAAATTAGACTTTCCTTCTTAGTGTTGTTCCTTGTTAGTGGAACAACAATGCAACAAAAAATGTAGTCTCTTATTTTTCCTACTAAAATACACTATTTAATTAAAATAATAACATCTTTATTAAACAAATATCAATTTCCAAACTTTAAAAGAAAGGACAGGTATTGCCTATAGGTGTGGTAATAACCCGAAGATCCAAGCCCAGATGGATGGTTTTTAGCAGGCCACAATGAGTAAGACTGTTTGCTGTAATTCAAATTATCTATGTATGAGAATAAGAACACAACAGCCGAATTGCACTGTTGAGTTTACAGAGATAAGATTGTGAATATTAGAGAAATAAAGATGAGAAAATGCTTAACAGAAAGTAAACACTTTTTAAAAATCTTTTTACTGTAAAAAAAAAAAAAGAAGGGTACAGAAAGCCACATTAAACAAATATTGGCTCCATGACTTATTTTAAGGTGAGCACTCTTATAACCACCATCTAGGACAAGAAATGGATACTGCTTCTGCACAGTTTCGCCCCCCAGTAACCTCCCCAACTAAATAACCACTCTCTCAATCTTTATGGTATCATTTTCTCAGATTTTTAAAAATAATTATAATGCCCAAATGTATCCCTGAATAATATAGTTTCAGTCTTGCTCGCTTAAAATGTTATATGTGTTTTTTAGACGTCTTTAAATCAATATATTCCATGTCCATCTCTTTCATTTCTTTACAGTTTTCCTGTTGGAGAATAAGGGTATCTGGCCAACAGAATTTCAGAGACCGGGTTTTGCTGGTGATGAATTCATAGTGCAGCTTTACACTTTCTGTAGACTCAAGTCCAAAAGAAACTCAAGTTTGCTCCCTTTGGCAAAAGTAAAGACCAAAAAAAAAAACCCACAAAAAACTACTGGGATGAATTATTCATAAATCTTTCCACCTCAGCCTACCTCAGAGTCAATGTTAGTGTTGTCTGTTTGCTGTGTGTTACATCCTGTTTTCAGTCATAATGTAGACAAGCTCACTATGTCTGCCCCTCAAACCCTTGTTTTTCCTCTAGGAGTTCTCCCCATTAACGGCTCCCCACTAAGGATGGAGAGAAGTCGCTGTGCATCTCACTGCTTCAGGCAGAAGCCCCCTGGACTACTGAGTTGGGAGTTTCATGTTTAGTTCATTCATTGTCACTACACCTATATTCATCCCTTCACAGATGGAAGGATATTTTCTTCTTCTCTACTCAGATAAATACACCAGCCTCGTCCCCATTTTTTCCTTTCAATAATATCGGAGGAGAAAAAGTTGACTTGAAAGTTTAAAGTAACCTCATTTAAAACTCTGACATGCAGTTTTATGTCAATTTCTATCTTCTGAATCTACTTTTGGCCCAGAGGCATTCAGAACCACACGATAATTACCACCCTCTGCCACCATCATACTCTATGTTCCAATTGACCAGAAATTAAATTTGATCATATTGGAGATGCCTTAGACACGTCAGTCTAATAATTTAGGTTTACACAGCATCATTCGTTTAATTTGAATAATTAAAGCTACAATATCAGTTCAATCTTCTCGAGGTAAAATGATGGAGCCTGTTCCTCGGAGCAGTGCGTCACACAGCAGTGATACCCCATCCCTGACACTTTGTTCTTGAAGAGACTGGGCACTCATCCTTGGTGCTTCCCTCTCTTTCTCTCAGCTACACACACAATCCGTCATTGGAGTCTTAAATCTTTTTACCTTTCTCCATGTCCTTTGATAGTCCATGGTTCCAGCCACTGTTTGCCTACCTGGTGCCCTTGGCTGTGGGTTTGGTGCCCTCTGCATTTTTTTCAGAATGTATTTTCCACACTGCAGTCTGAGAGACCTTTTTCAATGCAATTTAAATTGTGTTCTAATCTCTCATTGCGACATTAAAACAACACAACATCCTCAGGGCTCATCTATGTATGTGGTAATGTGTCAGAGTTTCCTACCTTTTAAGGCTGAATAATATTCCCATATATATATATAAATATATATAAATATAAAAACATTTGGTTTACCCATTCATTTATGAATGATTGCATGGGTTGTTCACCTTTGGGTTATTCTGAATAATGCTGCTATGAACATGGGTGTGCAGATAACTGAATTCCTATTATCAATTCTTTTGGGTCTGCACCCAGAAGAGGAATTACCAAATTATGTGGTATTTCTATGCTTAACTTCTTTTGATGACCCCCATATCATTTTCCACAGGAGTGGCACAGTTTTACATTCCCACCAGTAATGTACAAGGGTTCTGATTTCTCTGTCTCAACAACACTTACTGTCTATTTTTTTAAAAAAAAATAATAACTATCCTAATGTGTGTGAAGTGGTATCTCACTCCACTTGTTTTGCCCTACCATGAATCAAATGTTCAGTTAATGATGAATATTTTTCTTGTGTGTATTGACAATTTGTAGAATTTTATAGAAATGTCTGTTTGTGTCTAGTGTTCATTTTTAAATTAAGTTTTTTATTGTTAAGTTGTAGGGCTTCTTTGTATATTCTTGCGATTAGGCCTTTGTCAGACACATGACTTACAAATATTTTCTCTGATTCCTTAGATTGCCTTTATTCACTCTGTTGATAGTGTCTTTTTATGTGCGCAAGTTTTAATTTTTAGTCCAATTTTTCTACTTTTCCTTTTATTGCTTGTGCTTTTGGTGTCATTTCCAATGAATCATTCATAATTTTATGTTTATCCGTTTTCTTTCATAAATGTCTCCTCCAATAAACTGTAAGATGCCCAAAGGCGGAAAGCCTTGTTCTAATTACCGCTGTACCGCCAATACCTGCATTAGGCCTGGTGACTGGTAGGTAGGCACAGTAAGTCCCAGACTTACAAACGAGTTGTGTTCAGGGAGAATTTTGTAAGTCGGATTCATTTGTAAGTCCAAGAAAGAGAATCTTATACACCTTTGACACAAACATACAACATAAAGCATAAAAAAGAAACACATACACACAAATACAGTAAGTCCCTGAGCACACTGTACTACTGTACACCTTCATGATCTATTTCTTTACTCTTCGCTGGCCATTTTTCAATAGTGGTATAGACCTACTTCTTAGAGCAAAGTGGGGAACAATCTCCTTGTCCTAGCTTAAGTAATGACCCAAACAAGACACTAAAAGAACGATCCTTTTCTCTCTGATTTTGTAAGTATTCAGGAGAAAATTAGCAAGTATTAACCTACCTCTTAGATGGAGCAAGGCTGGGCTAAAAGAACAGGAAGGTGTTGCCTAGGATGTGGGAGGTCCTGGATTCGCTCCTCAGCTCCGCTAAACAAACAAACAAACAAACAAGTAAATAAGTAAGTAAAAGCAAGCAAACAAGTATTTTTAGAAAGTATTAGATCAAGCAAGCAAACCCTCAAGGGAATCCATTTCTTTACGTGGGTACTTCCGGGACTTGAAATAGCAGGGATTTGTATTACCCCCTGAAAAACAGCAGGGGGAGCGCGTGAGTTTCTTGTGCCACTATCACCAGTCACCCTCCCCCCTTCACAAAACAACATTGCGTCAAGCACAGCGCAGCTTCGACAGTATAAAGGAGAAACTCGAAGGAAGCAAAGAACAATTTGCAACCTCATGAGAAGTGAAAATGGCCAAAATTAATTTCATAATGAAGGACTGACAAAAATGAACAGTCTATATCTGCATATCTACATGTCTCCTTCCCAGATGCTCTTTCCTACGCCAACAACCCAGTGTACCTGGGAGCCTAGACCACTCACCGCTCTCAGTTCTTGAACACCTTTCACGAAGTATTGTGCTTAAATTTTCCAAGTATGTTTTAAAAGGGGTGGTTTTCTTTAGCGAACAACTGAAATAGTGTAAAATATTTCAGCTGTAAACCACAGAATACCTGAGGAATACGTGAAGTAGAACACTTACTCATCAACAAATTACATGACAAATCATCAAAGTCTCCCATCCTGAGACCTGCGAGTAACTGAGCTGTGGGGTCCTTGATGACCGTCTTAGTGACTCAGCCTGCTCACAGCGCTCTCTGGGGCTGAGCTGGGAGAGAAGCGTCTTACTTTGCTGATACTCTGTGTTGGACTGACAGGTGAGCGTCTTGGAACACGTCTTGAAGCTGTCGCCTCTCGTGGTGGGGGGGCAGTTCCGGTTTCGGCTCTGGGGAAACAGGCAGATTTGGTGAGGGGCCGAAATGTCTTACAAACTCCATGAAGTTCAGGGTCTTGTCTTGGTTTGTGATCAGTGTTTGCCAAAGAATGCAGATCTGTCCTTTTGTTATTTTGTCATGAAAATTGAAGCTTTGGATAAAATGCTAGGAGTTATAATGATGTTAGAACATTGAGAAATCAAATGTTGAAAAGAACTAGAATAAATATACGACTGCGAGATAAGTTTCATGCCATTGAGTTTTCTATGTCTTAACACGTATTTCAAGATCTTTACAGAAAAGTGAATCTACATAATAAAGTATTTTCAATAACTTCTATCAAATGAACACATACATGATTTATGCAAGATTAGGAGTGATGGCATTTGATTTTTTTAAAAAGATGATCTATGTGTTCTCACAAACTAGATTATAATTTACTCTTTGGTAAAGACTCCATTTAGAAAGACTACAGGAAAGAAGGGCAATGCGACAGCATGATCTTAGAAACAAAAACCTCTTTAAAATAATGTTTCCTACCTCCTTCAAGGGCATTCACATTTTCCTCTGTAATATGTCTGAATTCATGTCATTTGCAGCTTTGAATTCTTTTTCTACTGACTGATAGTGTATGGAAGCCAGATTTTTAATTACCTTAAATAACTGTGGGAAGAAAAAAGGAAAAAAGAAAGTTTTGTTGTTCAATGGTAATAAGAGGAATCTCAGAACTAAATGTCAATTTTTATGTAGGTTACATAAAATATTAGAAATAACCAGAAACTCCAAATTGTAGTGAAAATGACAAATCATAGAAGAATACCATAATAAATTAACAATAGCTGTAGGGTGGTTTTCTATTAATATATCAAGAAGAAAAAAGATAGTATATGTTTCTTTTTCTACAGAGTTTATCCAACTAAGTACTAAAATGAGTAAAGTAGAGCTAAATGTCACATCAGTTTTCTGAGCCTTGACCTCTTCAATAAAATAATTGGATTAAGATAATTTGATTCTACAGACCCACATGTTTAAATATCGCGTTGTTTCTCTTGTGTGAGAAACTGAAACAAGGTCAGTTTACTTTATTTATCTTATTTGGTAATTAATGACTAACATGGATGACAGAGATTGGGAAGTAAGGAGAAAATATTCAAATGGGAAGAAGAAGAAGGTGGGGAGAGAAAAAGAAAATAGAAAGAAAAAATGAAAATAAAGCTTTTGTAAACAAAGCTCTTGTAAATAAGGAGGGGAAGAAGGATTGAAGGGAGGGGAGAGGAATAAGGAAAAAAGAAGAATCAAGATGTACTATGTACAGGTACAAATTCCCTATGATGAATGTGATCATTATGTATATAACAAATGTACCAATAAAATTAATTAATAAAAAATAGATTATTTGATTCTAAAGTCTCTTTTAATATCTAACACTCTAGGACTCTGACAACACAAGTATCTACCTCCAGAAGTTCTGTTAAATGTCATGAAATATAAAGGATGTACTTGCTTAAAGTGACTGAATTGCTGTTTAATTTTAGAGCAGTATGGATCACAGTAATGTGTCTAAGTGCTTCAAAGGAAGAGCTGATGGAATTTGAAACACCCATAAACAAGAACTTAATAAAACAGATAGTAGATTCACAAGAAGGAACAAGTTTAAATTTAAAAGTTTGGCAAAACTCACACTCACTGGGTCAATTGCTATCTTTTATCAAATAGCTCAGGAACTCACACAACATCTGATAAAGATGGTCTCTCTCCAGCTCGTCTCATGGGCTAAAAGTCTTCATTCCTGAGTACTCCAACCACCAGTTGAATAACAAATGCAGTGGCTCTCCCAGCTATTCTCTTTCTTGTTGTTGGCTACCTCCTTACAAAGTAAGAAGCCTATACAGCGTCATCCTCTACTGGTCAAGCAGGTTGCTGGTGTGTGTTAGTCAGATTTCTATTACTATAACAAATACTTGTGAGGTTCAGATGAATTTGTTGGCCACTGAAGAGGCAGGGATCTTATTCCTCCATTGCCCTTTGGGAGGAATGGGTGAGGTTACTGCCTTTCACTCTGGCCCACAAGGACAAGCACTTTTATTGCTTGCTATAATAGATAAAATATTCTTTCTGTGGAGTTACAAAATCTTTGTTCTTGTTTTTTTTTTCAGGGGTTGCTGGGAACCGAACTCAGGCCCTTGTGCTTGCTAGGCAAGCGCTCTACCACTTGAGCTAAATCCCCACTCCCAGAGTTACAAAATCTTAAAGTAAGTTAAATCTAACTAGATGTTCACCGTCCATGACAAATGTTCAGATGTTGGGGTGTGGCTAAGAAACGACAGGAGAAATAAGGAATAGCCTAACCCTTTAAATCACCCATTCTTAAGAGATTCTGCAGGAGTCGTAGACAAAGATGATGCTGCATGGCAAGTAAACACTTCCACCAAGTAGACGGTTCAACCCTAATCACGAGAGCAGAACTCATGCGAACTGAACTGGACCTGAGGAATCTTCTTTCACCGAGTTCGATGGGTGTAAACAGTAGAACCAAACAGATCCTGAGATTGGCTCCACCTGCTTCCCTCAGAGATGCAAGTCTCAAGATCTAGATCCCCGTATAAGCAACCAAAGCACATGGGGCCATTTCTGAAGACCCAGAGAAAAGTGGGGATGAATTGAAGGGACTGTGAAAGACGCTGGACATCAGCACTGCTGTGTGCAGTCACACACACGGACAGTAGGACTAAGGGGTAACTGAGGGTGGGAGGTTGCTCTTCACCATCAAATGCAATTTTGGCTCCTCCAGTCACTTGCTGGTATGAAAAGCTTATGGAATCTCAACGTTAATGATGTTCATCTCCTAGGAATTAGTTTGAGATCTATTTGCTGACTCATGTCTTAGCCCTGATTATTTCTTTACTGCTTTTTGTCTTTCGGATGAAAGAAGCTACGATGAAGTTAAGAGTAGGGTCTATTCTTCATTCCCTGCTCCGTGTGCTGGTACATGTGTGAGTGTGTGTGACCATACCGTACACTTACAAAACTGGGGTTACACGTTCATTTTAGTGAGTAAATTTGGAGATAAGGAGAATGAGGGTTCCTTAGGAACTACAGTTATCTTGGGAGTTACCTTGAGGAAGTTCCGAAGGGAATGTGATTAGGGAATGGGAATCTGTAAAGTCCACCTTCTGAAGAAGAAAAGCGCTAATACAAATGTGGCAAATTGTTAACTTCACCGAGTCTGGTAGTAGATAAAGGAGTGCTTGTTGTACCCTCCTCCATGTTTTTCTGTAGATTTGAACTATTTCATAACTTTCAAGAGAAAAGCTAGAATGCTATTATGCTTCGGTGTGTGCTACATTTGTGGCAGCTTTAGCCTCTCTGGGGGTCTCTGCTGCAGTCATCTTGCCAAGACTGTAGCCATTTCTGCACTTTGCTAAAATCGTCCTTCTCAAGGTTTATAGCAACCAAAAGTGTTCTCCATCGATAGACAGGCTAACCCTCTCTGAAAAGTGCAATCATTTCCAAAGAACTTTCTCTTCTTCCATAACTAAAATTTTGATTGCCCCAAGGTCCCATGTGCCTTAGCGGGTGCCCAGCATCACTGTTAAGAACGGGGCACCCTGAGCAAAAACTGGTCATGCAGATGCTCGGAGGTACAGTTCTTCCTGTCACTGCCCCAAGATGACCAGTCTTCTGTGGATTGAAAGTTTGTTTTGAGCTGTTTTTTTTAATGGCTCAGAAATGGCACAGGTGGGTGTAATTTCATGACTTTCGGAGCCTACAGCATGAAGGGTGTTCGACCTGGAATGTCCTTGGCACACAGTATCACTGAGGGCAGAGTTCATCTCGTGGTGTAGCACGCCCCTCGGTGTAGCCTTCTAGAGCCTCCCGAGCTAAAGTGTTCTGTTGACAAGAGTATCTTGACTTTATCTGGGACTATTGAGTTTTTTAGAATTCAGATGACGGAGCCCCAAATTTTGGAGGGTACTGGCAATTTAGTCTAAATAATTTGTCTTTCTGAGACATCGCTGAAAGACATTAAAAGCTACCAAATCTGTTCTTAACATTTCTTCACACTAAAGGAAATATACACTAATATTTATAAATTGGATCACATAGACTCCCATGCGGGCAGTGGGGACAACTTTTTCAAACATTCATACGGTACTATAGTCTTCATTAACATCTTTCTTGGGTGCTGAAGAAATTCACTGTTGTGAAAAAGTTACAATTGAAAAACTCCATGTAATATAGCAAATTTTTATTTGATGAGCCAGAAGACAAAAGGAGAAAATATTACAAAGAAAATCTTGAAAATCAAGAACACTTGACAGTGAGAAGTCTTGGAAAACTTTGGCAGAACTGTTGCAGGATTCTGAAACTGATCAAATAAACTTTGTGAATTTTCCAATAAAAGCAGAAATAAGGACTTTGGTTCCCATTAGTTAAGTTGAATTTCAATAGGGAAGAGAATGAAGAGTGAGTGAAGAGTAATACAGTGTGAGGAGGGCTCAGATACACGGGCCAAGGCCCAGCCGAACCTGAGGGTCACCCAGACTTGAGAATTGGGCTGGATTCGGCCCCCGGGCCACAGCCTACGCTGGACATGCAGACTGAAAAATAAGGGACTGGTAGCGACTTCCCAGACCGCTCTGCAGAAGGAGAAAACTCAGCCCTCCTCGCCGGGAAGGCCTCCTCCCTGGGAAGGCCTCTGTCTTTGCTGGAAACCACGGAACAATCGGCCGCAGGCACTCGGTGTGGGTGGGCAGGTGTCTGAGCTGGTGCCATTGCTGACCAGACTGTCCGGCAGGGTCAAAGGGTAGGTGGCCCTGAACCTCCGAGACCCGGCAGACCTGACACAGGCACACCCAAGTGCTCTGGATAGAGAGGGTGCAAAAACAGGGCCCCCGTTAATGAGTTATTTTTGTGCTTGGGTGAATGAAGCACTGCTACAGGAGGCTGGCGACTAAAAACCTTGCGCGCTTTTGTATGGAGCACCGGCAAGCATTCTCCAGCTTTTCCTGGGGGGTGCTATAAAGAAGGCCTTTCGGAGTCTTCATAAGAGATGTGGATTTTAAGGGCGACCTTAGGTCATACAGAACTAATCAAGCGAAAACAATAAGAAAATGAGCCTGACAGTCAGCAAGTATCTGAGGACTTTATCAAAAAGAATTAGAAATGGACAAATTCACTGGGGGCTGCAAAGGATCAAATCTGCAAGGTGGCATTGTGTGGCTGGGATTAAATTATTTATTCATTGTTAATTTATTTATTTATGTATGTGCAAATGATCTTGCTGCTGCAGGTGCTAAGGGGCCTCTGAAAAGGCCAGGGTTTTAGATCCAGGCCTAGAATATTGGTCCATTTAACTCATTCTTTCCTTAAGGCGATCAACACTGACTTTTATCTAAGGAGAGAGAGGAGGAAAAACCATATGTGTGCAGGGAACGAGGCAGGACTTGAGCAGCCCTGAGGACCCAAGCAGTTCAGCTTCATTCAAGATTCTGCGGAAGGCTCCATGCAGTTTAATGTCCAACAAATTAGCAAATGAATGCTTATGTCAATAAATGAAAAATCCCTGGTTAGTTTAAACAGATAAAAGCCTCCGGGGAAACTCTAGAAAATGCAGTCTCTTTTTCTTTCCCTTTTTTAGTTAATTTAATTTAATTTTTAAAAGAGGCTTGGCACTTCTGAAACTTTATGGAAATTCACAAAAGTCACACACACACACACACACTCACACACACAGGTCCAAGGGATCCTAGATCTCGTCCTTGCTTGAAATAGTCTTAATGTGACCACTGGAGAAATAAGACGACTGAATCAACCATTCTCAGCATCATGTTCACTCTTCAACAGTGTCCTCCCAAATCTGAAAAGCAGAGAACGCATTTTCGCTCCTTATGCCTAATGAGCAAAGACAATTACTCTGTATGGACCAGGGCAACGTCATAGGGGAAACCTGAGGGCGAAATCAATAATGATCTTATTTTCTCTAGGTTTAGGCAAATAATGATGAACAAAAATCATCATCCTGTGTTCCTGCTGTCCCAGCACTGTGGGGTGCAGTGTAGGACATGACCTTCGGGGAAAGAGAACACGAGAACTCGGCGTGGGGGATTCAGACAAGAAGTCACACATATTGAAGCCAGTAACATCAGGCCATTGACTTCTCCTTGAGAAAGAAACAAGACTCAGTTTGCGAAAGAGATATACGATAGCTGAAGGTCCCTGGATGAGAATCTTTCTGCCAAACCAGTAAGGATATTTGCTTAGGAAATGCTGCATGTCATACTCTATAGCTGCTCTCAAGATGAATTAGAAACTTCTCTTGAGTTACAAAGAGGTAGTCTTTACCCAAGAGGAAGAGAAGAGGAAAGGAAGACAAAAGACAACTAAATAGAGTGGCAAGATTTTCTCTCACACATTTTGTTGTTCTTGGACTCTAAAATAGATATAGATAAATAGAATAGATTAGCAAGCACCTAAGTGTTAAACTCATAATTTCCAGAGGGGAAAAGAGAAAACATAGATGTTTCTATATTGTTAAACATCGTTAAGTCATTTTTCAATATTTTGATAGTTGCAGGAATTTGACACTAAATGCCAAACTGCCTAAAGAATAAAAAGTTCAAAACAATTTCTCTCCTCATTTTCTCAGACTTGCGTGAGAGTAAAGTTCAGTCTGTCTAACATCAGTAACACTACTTAACCAAAGCATGATTAAAATTAGGAATTACTTGGATGTGTTTTCCACTTCTGAATTTCATGATTCCTTTTCATATGTTAAAGTTCTATTTTGTTTGTGCCTGCTTCGAATAGGAATTTTAAGGCACTTTATTCCTAGTTAGGTTTTCATTCATAATAAGGATAGTGCTGTGTTTGAAATAATAAAACTGCCTGTTTATATTCTTTTCCCCTTAATGAATAAATGAGTCTGTTATGGTTTATATATAGGTATCCCCCCAAGCCTCACGCATTCCTAGGTGTGACCTTTGGAAGGTGGTTGGATTATAGGGCCATTATATCTGACTTCCTGCTACAAAGTAGGGGCTGGTTGGAAGAGGGGGGCGGTCAGTGTAGGTGCCACCCTGAAGGTTCATATCTCCCTCCCTGGCTCTTCCCTTGACTCTGCTTCCTGTTCACCATGCTGCAAGCAGCCTCCCTCCGCCCAGGCCCTTCCATGCTGCTTTTGCCCTCAAGTCAGTGACTGTGGACTGAAACGTCTACAAACTGAGCCAAAATAAATTTTTCCTCTTTAAATTGAGGCTGCTCGGTATTGCCTCAGTGGCAAGAGAGTAACTAAGAGTCTTTTCCCCGTATTTGAAATTAACGAACATCGTCCTGTAATAACAAAATAAAAGTAAAGATCTATCTAATGTACTTTATCACACACAGCTTCCAGAATATAGCAATTTATTGCTCCTGGTGGAAAATAGAACTTGTTATTTAAAAACAAAAGAAAACTTTGGCACTTGTGCATTAATTTGTACTTTGCAAGCAATTTGAAAAAAAAAATTCTTTCTGTGGGGCAGGGAGGGTGTCTCCATTTTCTTCCTTTCTTTTCATCACTGAAGTTTGATTGTATTGGAAACAGCCAGAGGAGAAATTAGAAGTTGTCATCAAAATATACTTACTTTTAAAATCAGAACACATTCAGAGAATAGACTGAGGCAGAAAGGAGTTAGCTAGGAAAAAATGTGTATTTTTAAGTGCCAATGTTCTAATTTATTTTCATCAGCATGATCTATTTCACTGGTGTGGTTTGTAAGCCTGAGACATCAAAATAATTACTCAAAAATAAATGGCTCAAATTCTGAATTTTATCGTCAAAATATTTTGATTCCTCATCAACCATTGGGAAACCTCCTCACGAACTGCTCACACGAAACACCAGCAGATACTCTGATTCAGGGACCCGACATCAGACAATTCAGAGATGGCAAAGAAAGTCCAAAGCATCGTGAGTCTTGATACCACAGAGCGACTAAAGCCAAGTGCATCAGTATGTTGCTATACTCACCCTTTTGAGGTCAAGCGCTTTCTCTCACTTTGTAACAGCAGCAATACGCAACAGCAACAGCACATGCTCAGTGCCTTAGAATGATCTCGACATTGTGCTAAGAAACTACCACAGAGTATCTCATGTCAGTATATCTGTCATAGAATACCTCGTACCTGTGAGCCAGGTATGATTATTTCCATTTTCCAAAAGAAGAAACTGATTATCAACAAGGCTAAGAAAATTGTCCCCAGCCAGAAAATAGTAAATGGTAGAGCTAGAATTTGAACTCGAGGCAGTCTGATTCCAGAGCCTAAGCTTTTTAGATGGTCTTTTTTGCATTTAAATAACCAAAGAAGATTAGAATCCTTATTGCAACAGGCCCTAAGACAGTACTTTCTGCATTGTCATTTGATTTGTCCCTGGAGACTGACAGCACTCCTGAGGCCTCAGATGGCTGCCTTCCCCCTTCCTCCAGAGCCACCTGCCCTTTTCTGCCATTGGCAAGTCCTCTCACTCGCCTCCCGGCTCCTGCACACTCATACCCACCATTCTCTCTTCTCTGCATTTTTCTGCTTTATTATCTCTTTTATCATCCAGTTGTATTTAATTGTGCTTGATAATGACAGCAAATGTTTACATACAGCACTTTTATGTGCCAGCCCTGTACTAACTGTTTTGCATATTTAAATCACTCTATCTTCAAAACATCCTTTCTGGGTAACATCCCCATTTACATATATGGAACGGAGATAGAGAGGTCAAATAACCTAATGAAGGTCATGCAATTAGAAATTAGTTCAGTTCACAGTCTCAACCAATTTACTTATTATATGACAGCACTTTGAATGATTTGCTTATGTATTTACTGTCGTCCTTCTGTTTCTAGTATGTAAGGGGAGAGAAATATCTGCTTCACTTACCAATGAATCTACAGCATTTACAACAGAGTCTACCATACACTGGGTGCTCAATAAATGCATGTTGACCAACTGACAGCTTCTTTCCTAAATTTCAGCTTTTGAGGGCCTTTCCCTGACTCTCATGGATATTGCCAGATAATTTAAGCACCTCTTTGCTTTCGCAAGATGATTCATAGAGTATTGCGTGTAAACTTCAGGTCATTTGCTCTTTTCAAGTTGGGCTGGTGGTGGCGGGAACTGGGGCTGTCTACTGGGAGCCAACATAGTCTCAAAGTATAGAGATCCTAAAGATGGAAGAAACCTTTGGGACACGATTCTCTGCCGTGCGCAGTACCTCAGAAGGGTCATCCATCCATCTTTACAGACAGTCTCATCTGTGTGCTGTGTCTTCTGGCTTCCTCCTGGATTTACTAAGGAGAGATGACAGCAGGAAGGCTGGAAGGAAGCTCTGGCCCACTGACTCTTGCCGTGGGCCACGATTCTGAGAGTGGCTGCCCCTCTGTGACCACCAGTTCCTGTCAAGTGGCCCCTCCACCTGTCGGTGACCCTCTTCTGTAGTTCCACCGGACTCCTTGAACAGCAATGGCTCCGATGCTCCTACAGCCTTCCTGCTGTTGCTGGTTCTCGAATGCCTCAGCAGCCCTTGTAGACTCCCTCAGTCCTGCTCACACCTCTGCAAAGAGCGCCTCCATCGCACACTGCTCAGAATCCCAGCAGAAATTCCCTCTTTTTTGCTGGAATGCGAATATAGAGACCACTTGATCCAAATTCCTGTCTAATGCCATGATCCCCTCCATAATGTGCCCAGCACCAGTGTTTCAAGGAGTCCACTCCATGTATAGGCTCTGTTTATGAAGATGCTATTCCTTTTTCAAAGGCAAGAAAGATCCGCTTCCCATGAATTCCCTTTTCTGTCATCTGGAGCACATAGAATCAGCCCGCTTTTTCCTCACCTGACAGCCCTGTAAATTTTCAAGCACAGGTATCATGGTCCCCCCAAGTCTTCTCCCAGCCTATATGCATTCGGCTTCTTTTCCACTTTCCATCTCTTCATGCTCCCATGTCAGTGCCTGAAAATGAGGGAGTGACGAGGTGGGGGAATAAATTCCTAACAACTGACAGGTGCGAGTAGTGGGATACAGGAAGCAGGAAGGAAGCAGAATCTGCCTGTCTCTGATCTTATCCCCGGGGATGATTTGTCAGTTTTCCGTCTTACACACTGTATTGTTATTACTACTTAAACTTATACATCCCTTTGCCAATTCGCTTTTGACATTCTCAAGTTTTTTGACAGCTATATTGTATTTTACAATTTAAACTAATGTTTTTAACTGATACATAAAAACAAAAAATTGTATACATTTGCAGGGTAACTTGAGATGTTTTGATTAAAAAAAGATGTGTTGATACATGTATATGTTGCGCAATATTTAAGTAAGGGTAAATGTACCTACCTCCTCAAATGTTTAACATTTCTTTATGGGGGAAATATTCAGAATCTTTCTTCTAGTTTTTTCACACACAGAGTACATTATTACTGTTATCTACAGTCATTCCATTGTAGAGTATCTGGCCAGAACGTCTCAGTCCTACCTAACTGCAGCTTAGTACCCACTAACGAAACTCCGCCTAAGTCTTCCTTCCTCTACTGTCCCTGCTCATGCTACTCTCGACTTCTAGGAGTTTAACTTTTTTGAATATTTCCCATATGAATGAGATCCTGCAGAACTTGTCTTTCTGTGGTACTTGTCTTTTCTGTACTTGTCTTATTTTACATAATATAATGTCTTTTTATTGCGGTAATATGTACATAAGATAAAATTTATCATTCCAACCATTTTTTCATTTTAACCATTTTTAAGTGCACAGTTCAATGGCATTAAGTCCATCCACACTATTGTGTAACCATCACCAATATCCACTTCCAGGGCTTTTTTTGCAGTGTTAGGAATGGTGCCACGGGCCTCACACATGCCAAGCAAATACCTTATCACTGAGCTCGCTCTCATCCCCATTTCCAGAAATTTTATAACACCCCAGATATTGTATCCATCAAACGATAACTTCCCATTCCCTTCTCCCTCAACTCTGGTTATCTCTACCTTACTTTCTATCCCTATGTCTTCCCTATTCTTGGCAGCTCATATATACTATTTATCCCTTTGTGTCTAGCTTATTTGGCTTACTGTAATGAGCCCAAATTTCATGCATATTGCAGCATGTACCAGAATTTCTTTTTTAAGAGCAAACAACATTCCATTGCATGGATATGCTACATTTTGTTTATTCACTCATTTGCTGAAGGACACTTGGGTGGTTTCCACCTTTTGGCTGTTGTGAAAAATGCTGTTATGAATATTGGCATACAAATATCTAAAAGTCTTTGTTTCCAGTGTTTTGGAGTATGTACGCACAAGTAGGGTTTTTGGATCATATTTCTGTTTAACTTTTTTTTTTTAAGGTTTTTTTTTTTTTTCCTTTCCCCCGGTGCTGGGGCTCGAACTCAGGGCTTTGTGCTTGCAAGGTGAGCACTCTAACCAGTGAGCTAAATCCCCAGCCCCCTTCTGTTTAACTTTTTGAACTGCTGGATAGTTTTCCACAGTGTCTACACATCCGCCCTTTTCCATTCTCACCAGCAGCACTCGCACTTATGTCTCTCCACATCCTTACTCGTGGGTTTCCTTTTTTCATTCTTTCTTTCTCTCCCCCTTTTTTCTTTGAAATAATGCCACTTTAATGAGTATGACCCACTATTCCACTTACAAAAAATAAAGCAAACAGCAAAATTTTTAAGTTATAATTTGATCAGTTTGACATATGTGTATACCCATGAAAGCATCATCGCAATCTTACCGCATCTCTTCTCCTATTTTTTCCCCAGGTCCCTCATAATTCTTCCTGCTGACCTTATCTATCCCCTTTTCCAGGCAGTTTTATCCATTCTTTGACTCCACTGTGTATGTTGGTTCCCCGATCCAACCTGCTTATTCCTTTCTATCTGTGAAGCTAATTTCTTGGATCAGAATATTAGAGCAAAATCGACCAGCAGATGCACTCAGTCACTTTTAAAGATATCAAAGTCCCTTTACCCAGCAACCAGTCCTAAGTACAAAGAACTTATGAAACGTAAGAGAAGTTGAAAATCAAGGTTGCTTGTAGTCACTTATTATCTCCTTATTTTCCAAACAGAACACTGAGAAGTCAGATTTAAATTGTCATTACTTTTGAAGTAAGAATTATGTTTTATAATTTCATGTACAAAGGAACTGAGTCTTGAAGAGACTTGAGCAAGTTTTGTAAGACCCTGTAAGTCAATATGAAAAGTAGAAGCTATGAAAAGAAACACTGACAAACTGGATAGCACCAAAATTTTAAATCTTTGCACTTTAAAAGACAACACTAAAAAAGCAAAAGTCAAATCACAGACTGGAGGAAGTGTGTGCTAATCATATATTTGGTAAAAAAAAACTTGAGTCCAGAATATATAGAGAACACTTAGCATCACCAATATATAGAAAATGCTTGACAAATGACCACATTATTTAAATGGGCAAAAAATTTGAATAGATATTTCTCCTAAAAGGAAATATGACTGCCTAACAAGCACGTCAAAAAATGCTCAAAATAGTCATTAAATAAATGCAAACTTAAATCACAATGAGATATTACTAAACTCCTACATGATAGCTATAATCAAAAAACTAGAAAATAAGAAGTATTGATAAGGTAAGGAAGAAACTGAAAACTTTATGCCTTGAAAGTGGGATGTAACATAGTACAGCTATTTTGGAACATGTTTTGGGCACTTTCTTTAAAAAATTAAACATAAACTTACATAAATATCACTCCTAAGGTTACCAGAAAAATAAGGACACATTTACACAAAGAGATATACACAAACATTCATAGCATCATTTTTTTTTTTTTTTACCAAGAACATGTATTGGTACACTGTATACATAATGATCACATTCATCATGGTTATTTTGTACCTCTATATGATGTATCTTGGTTTTCCCCCCTCTTCCCCACCCCTCCCTTCTGCTCCCCTCCTTCCCTATTTACAGCAGGTTTATTCATATTTTTCCATTTTTTCCCTTTCCCCTTTCTTTCCTTTTTCCCTTCCTTCTTTTCCCCCTTTCTAGTTCTCCTCTCTTTTGAATATTATCTCCTTTTATATAATATCTATTACACCTCTTTGTCCTTATTTACACTTACGGTTTCTCATATCAGAGAAACAATTCGATGTGCACTCATGAATGTCTGATTTATTTCAGTCAAGAGTGTGTTCTCAGGGCCTGGGGATTTAGCTTAGTGGTTAGAGTACTTGACTAGCAGCTCAAGGCCCTGGGTTGGATTCCCAGCATCATTAAAAAAAAAAAAAAAAAAGAGTACGTTCTTAAGGTGCATCCATTTAGCTACAAATGTCTCTAGTTTATCCTTTTTATGGCAGAGTAGTACACCATTGTGTAGAAAAACCACATCTTCTTTAGCCATTCATTAGTTGTTGGGCATTTAGGTTGTTTCCAAGACTTAGCTATTACAAATTGTGTTGCTATAAACATGATTGTGCATATATTGCTGTGGTATGATGATTTTAATTCTTCTGGGAAGATGCCCAGTAGAGGAATAGCTGGATCAAATGGAAACTCTAGCTGTAGTTTTTTGAGGAATCTCCATACTGATTTCCATAGTGGCTGGACCAATCTACATTCCCACCAACAGTGGAGGAGGGTTCCTTTCTCTCCACAGCGCTGGCAGCATTTGTTATTGATTGATTTTTGGATTGGGTCTTTAAATTTGAAAGGTTCAATGTTTTTGAGTTCTTTGTATATTCTAGTTGTCAGACCTTTGTCTGAGGGACAGCTGGCAAAAAGTTTTTCCCAGTCTGAGGGTTTTTGCCCCACTCTATTGGTGATTCCTTTTGCTGTGCAAAAGCCTTTTAATAGGATATGGTCCCAAGAACTGATGCTTTGTATTGTTTCCTGTGCAGTCTGAGCTCTGTTCATAATTTTTTTTTTCTACCTCTATGTCTTCAAGAGTTCTTCCTATTCTATTCTCCAGTAGACTTAGTGTTTCTGTTTTAATGTTTAGATCTTTGATCCACTGTGATTTTTAGTTTCGTACATGCCATAGCACCATTATTCATAGTAGGCAAGAACTAGAAACAGTCTAAATGCTCATCCACTGGTGAGTGCATAAACAAAATGTGGTATATCTATACAATGAAATACTGTTCATAAATTCAAAGAATTTAATTCCTATACATGCAACAACATGGATGAACCTTGAAAAGATTATGCTAAGTTAAATAAGCTGAACACCATATGTGTGTGTGTGTGTGTATGTGTGTGTGTGTGTATATATGTATGTTTCAAGATTCCATTTATAAGAAATGTCTAGAAAAAAGCAAACAATAAGAGATATAAAGTAGATGAAAGTGTTCTAAAACAATTGTGATGGTTCTATGAGTCAATATATTTGCTAAAATATTGAATTGTACACTCATAATGGTAATTTGATAGTATGTATATTGTACTTCAATGAATTGCCTTTTAAAATCACGAAATTTTTAAATAGTAGTACAAAATACAAAGGAAAGTTATTTCAAAAGATCTATGAATAATAAACCTCTGCAAAGAAGTAGAAAGTAGAATATAAATTAGTCACAGATTTCCTCAACCTTCTTAAAAATTAACAAGAAGCCTATTTGAAAATTTGTATGAAGTAATTATACATTATTCTTTCACAAGAAGACATCCATCATGTTGTTTTATAGCCTTTTACTGTGTTTTGGATTTTTCACATTTTTACTCCTGTCCATTACATTCCCTAGGGTTTCATTAAATACACAAGATGGATGTCTTTTTCTGACTTGAGTTTAAATTTTGTTTTATTTAAATTCTTATAACTGGAGGTGTTCTGGTGGAGTGCAGACTTGTATCATGAATGTGCTCGTATGGTACAGGAAGCTCTGAGCTTTGAGGACACCCAAAGGACCGCCCCCTGAGCTAGCCGCCTTCATCAAGCGTCCACAGACACTATTTCTGAAACAGAGTGGTCCGTGTGAGGAGATAAGGCTTGCTGGACATGGGTGTCGTATTCCACCTAAATGGTCTGTCAGAACTTACCCACCACAGCACCTATTTTCCAATCTGAAGAACTTCTGGATGCACTTAGCTTACACCTCATGCTAATTCTCCAGTCTGCATATTGGAATTCCTCAAATGATAATCTAATCAAAATTCTCAGGTTCTTAGCAGTTTCTTAAAAATTCTTAAAAATACAATACTTGTTGATCATATGTAAGAAGAACATATTGTCTAGTGTCTTTTATGTCTTTTTCTTTGAATTATATACATTCAGAATAGACTCACCAGGTGTTATTTAATGAACATAGTAGAGGGACTATCTTAGTGCCTGTAGAGTTGAGTATTTAATAATTTTTGTGAGACATATTTTTATACCTATGGTAGTGGTTTGGCAGTGATAATATGGAACAGATAATGAACATGCCAATGTCCTCAAAGAGGAATTATTCCAAAGTAACAGTTTAATTCACTGGTAGGGTAAGGTGTGGGTTGGTAGCTTGCGTTCTAGTGTAGGGCTCTGTATTAGCAATTTAGGCTTAGAAATATTTAAGGATTATGAAAAGCACTTGGATTCACTTAAAATTTAATTCTGGAAATTAATTTTTTTCAGAAGCGTTACTTTCTGTGTCTCAGATTTCTTCTCTCCCTAGAAAAAGAGATACAATATGACCTGAAAGGTTCTCTTTACTGCTAACTTGCTAAGAATATGAATTTACCCCTGGGAATAACAAAAAGTTAAAACAATGTATGCGCAGTGAATTAACTCATTGTCTTCAGATTTGCTGAAAGAAGAAAACTTCTGGGAATAAATCAACATATTTCAGTAAGTGGTAAATATTAATGATTTGGATACTGAGACAAAAATTAGCTTTCCTTTAAGATTTATGTTAGATTTATGTTAGTTATGTTAGAGCCTTGAAGTTCACAAAGCACTGTTAAAACTAAAAATATGTGATGCTGTTGAAATCAGAAGGGACTTGGCATTTAACTGGTTGCCTGTTCCCAGTACTTTTAATAGACTTGATACAGGTACTCTTGGATATCTGCCCTGACTGAGATAAACGCATTCTAAGCTTATCCCAATGGGGGGCTAAATGTAACTTTGTGGGAAATAAAGTAGTCATAAAATCCTTCTGCTTTTGGCTTGTTTAAACTCCTTCCTTATAAGTTTAATATTCAGAATATGATCATTTTGGTCAGTAAGCATAGCCTCAGAGTTAAAAACCTGCAGGAGTTTGGAAATTACAAAAGTGGCCGGGTAGCTCCTGGGCCAGCAGGCCAAAGGAGAGATGATAACTCTGACCTCCTGAGAATCCAAAGTCCTCTCACAAGATGTATTTTAAATTCCTGGAATCCTAAACTCCCTGAAATCCATTCGGTTCAACAAGAGCTAATAGTAAAGACATCATAGTCAGAAGTGGAAAACACACACTGTAATTCACACCAAACAGGTTATGATTTCATGTAAGTAACACTGCTCCTTGTCCATTAAATCATCCTACATTAACTTGCAAATCAACTCTATTTTTATTGTTAAAATCATAAGGCAAATTCTGAAGTGAGTAGAACGATGGGCATGGAGACCAGGTCAGTGGTTGCCTGTGGTCAGAGTAGGAGACTGACCATAAAGGCTGAGGAAATTGTTCTTCATTTTGACAGTAGTATGCATTTATCAGAATTCACTGAACTACAGACATTAAAGAGAGAAATTTTAATATATGTAAATTATATCTGAGTATACTTGAGTTAAAAATGTTTTAGTCATACATAGAAAGACACAAACCAATTATATGTAGTCCAATGCTCTGGAAATTTTCCTGGCTA
>PVJO010015507.1:0-44827 GCA_004026905.1 Hystrix cristata
TCAAGGGTTCTTCCTATTCTATTCTCTAGTAAATTTAATGTTTCTGTTTTAATGTTTAGATCTTTGATCCACTTTGATTTGAGTTTAGTACATGGTGAAAGACATATATCTAGTTTTAATTTTCGACATGTGGTTAGCCAATTTTTCCAGCACCATTTGTTAAATAGGCTATCCTTCTTCCAATGAGGATTTTTGGCTTTCAATGCTGATGGCAGACACAGGAAATGGGAGGGAGAAGGAGCAACAGGAATTTTGGGGAGCTGCCTAGCAGGGGCCAAGAGCATCTTCAGGAGTCTTGTTTCTGTAGTTAGCAGGCGTCTTGCTGCTGAGCGAGGGCAGGTCTCACTGAGGACAAAACTGCAACTCTAACTAGTACTGTGAAGGTACTTTTCACAGTACCCTGTGCTGTGGTCCCGACTTACCAGGAAGCCAAGGCCCAGACAGCTCTGGGAGCTGGGGACGGGCCACAGTGGAGCTATTGCACCCAGGCTTCTCTGGCCCTGGATCTCTGCCCTGTAGTGCGAGTCTAGCACTCTGGGAAGCTGAGGCAGGAGGCTAGAAAGTTCAAGCTCAGCCTGTGCAATTCCATGAGACTCTGTCTCAAAAGGGGCTGAGGCTGTAGCTCAGTGCAAAGGCCCTGGGTTCAATCCCCAGCACTGCGGGACGGGGAGAGAAACCATGACAGGGATGCTTGCTCACCTGTTCACAGCACAAAACTGAGCCAGGAGGCAGAGTGACCTCCGCGGGGAAGAGGGGACTAGAGTGCTTCAGCTCTCTGATCGTGTTTCCAAGTGACTGCCCAAGTTGGTAGCTGAGTTTGGGGTGAAGTAAACCTTTGGGAGTTTGGTGTGCGCAATAGCTCACAGATAGACTTGAATAACGTGGGACCCGACTTCCTCTCAGATGGGGCTTCAGCAGCGACACCGGCGACCAGGTCCTTCTCTCAGGTGGGGCCAAGCTGTGCCCGGGGGTCTGCTGAATGGCATTACTGGCTTCCACCCCCTAGAGGCCAGTGGCCCTGCCGTCCCTCCAGGCGTGACAACCAGCAGCTGCAGCAAACAGCAGCAGAGGCCCCTGGGTGTGGCGGGGCTTGCTCCACTCCAGGCAGAGGCGAAGCACCCAGGGCCTTTGTGCGTCCTCTGGCTAGCCTAGCCCTGCCTCAGTACGAGCTCCTAGAATCAGTTTGCTGACTGCTTTGGGAGCTGTGCTTGGAGCTTTGAACTGCTGATGGCTCCATGTCCAGAAATGGTCACACTCCCTAGTCAGCGCTTCCTCCTGGCTCGTGTGTGTGCCTAGTTGGTGGGCAGCAGGCTGTGTGCTGGGTGCTGCTCACTGATGAGACGGAGGAGAAGCCCGGTTTCTGATGACTCGGCTCTGTGACTGTCTGTCTGTCTAGCTGTTCAGCTGTGCATCTTGCTGTGTTGCCCAGGCTGGTTCTGAGCTTCTGGCTCAAGCGATCCTCCTGCCCCAGCCTCTGAGTTGCTGGGACCACAGGTGTGCACCACTACACCCTGCTCAACTCGGCTGTTCCAACAGAGTGAAGAAGTGGGTGGCACAGACATCCTTGGTCAGGCGAGGTGCCCCAAAGCCTGCTCCTGCAGATAAGGCCGGTGTCGGCCCAAACAGAAGAGGCGGAATGTAAGAGGCTCCAGGGAAATGACCGGGATCCCGCACTCTGGGAGGCTGAGGCAGAGGGATTGAAAGTTTGAGCCCAGCCTGGGGAACTCAGTGACTTAGCAAGGCCCTGTCTCAGGAAAGAAAAAGGGCTGCAGACGTAACTAAGTGCAGAGGTCCTAGATTCAATCCCCAGCACTGAAAAAGAAAAAAGGGAGGAGGATGGAAAAAGGAAGAGAAAAACCTTGACCAGAAAGGAAAGTGCTGGACGGGGCAGAGTTCTGAGCTCCTGGCGTACAGGGAAACGGTGTTTCCAGTCTCGCAGGGCAGACGAGAGGAATGTATGAAAAGCCAGGAGGAAAACATTTGCGGTTGTCCCAGCCTATGTTTGTCCCCTGGGCCACGTGACCACACACAGAGAACGTAACAGAAGCCTTCGAATCCTTCTCCTTGTCACACATCTGCGGGTCACAAGGCTCCTGGATGCTGCAGCCCACAGCACAGACCGAGGTGGTGGGCTCCCCAGGGGCTGACAGCGGACCGCGGTGAGACTGAACCGCGACTCCGGCAGGGTCCGGGTTAACGTGGGGGCAGCAGCCTGTGTGGCTTCCACTCTGAGTGCTCACAGCCATGCGGCCTCTTGAAGCCCAGCCTGGAACCTCACGTCTCACGCATGCGCACATGTGCACACACATCACTCATGAACGAACCACACACCGTGTATTGTGTAATACATAGACCAATGAATGCACACGCGTGCACACATGTATACACACATGCATGTGCACACAAATTGCGTATCATTCCACCTGCTGCCCCATGCCACCTGCTGCCACCTGCATGGCCCAGTCTTTGCCTTGTGGCTGCCAGGCTCCCGAAGTCCCCTGTAAGCCTGACACTCTGCATCTGCCATTCTTGGAGGCCTTTCTTGCCCAACAAACATATTCTACTTTATTTATTTTTTAATTAATTGGTACATTTTAGATACACATAATGATCACATTCATTATGGTTAATTTGTACCTGTACGTGATGTATCTTGGGTTTTTCCTCCTTCCCCACCCCTCCCCTCAACTCCTCTTCCCCTCCTTTTTTACAAAGCTTTATTTACATTTTTCCATTTTTTTCCCTTTCGCTTTTCTTTTTACCTTCCTTCCTTTCTCCTCCCTCCCTAGCTGTCTTTCCCATTTGAATATTTTCTTTTTTCAGAACATCTATTACACATTTTTGTCCTTATTTGCACTTGTTTTCTCATACCAGAGAAACAATTCGATATGTACTCATATGTGTCTGATTTATTTCACTTCAGAATATGTTCTCAAGATGCATCCATTTACCTATGAATGTTTCAAGTTTATCCTTTTTTATGCCAGAGTAGTACTCCATTGTATTAAAAAAACCTTATCATCTTTATCCATAAATCAGTTGCTGAGCATTTGGGTTGTTTCCAAGATTTAGCTATTGCAAATTGTTACTGTAAACATGGTCGTGCATATATTGTTGTAGTATGATGCTTTTAATTCTTCTGGGAAGATACCAAGCAGAGGAATAGCTGCTGGGTCAGATAGAACCTCTAGTTGTAGTTTTTTGAGGAATCTCCACACTGATTTCCACAGTGGCTGGACCAGTCTACATTCCCACCAACAGTGGAGGAGGGTTCCTTTTTCCCCGAAGCCCCGCCAGCATTTGTTATTGGCTGACTTCTAGATAACAGTCATTCTTTCTGGAGTGAGATGTAATCTCAGTGTTGTTTTAATTTGTATCTCTTGAATGACCAGTTATATATTTATTTGCTATTTGTACTTCTTCATCTGAGAACTATCTATTCATTTCAGATGCCCTTTTTGGATACGGTATTTAAATTTGGGGGGGTCTGATTTTTTGGAGTTCTTTATATATTCTAGATGTTAGACCTTTGTCTGAGGAACAGCTGGCCAAAGTTTTTTCCCAGTCTGTGGGTTGTCTCCTCACTCTGTTGGTGATTTCTTTTGCTGTACAAAAGCTTTTTAATAGGATGTGATTGATCCCAATCACTGATTCTTTGTATTACTTCCCATGCAGTCTGAGTTTTATTCATAAAGTTTCTGCCTATACCTGTGTCTTCAAGAGTTCTTCCTATTCTATCTTCCAGCAAATTTAGTGTTTCTGATTTAATGTTTAGATCTCTGATCTACTTAGATTCTAGTTTAGTACACAGTGAGAGACATGGGTCTAGTTTTGGTCTTTGGCCATTTATTAAAGAGGCTATCTTTCTTCCAGTCAGGGCCAACACACATATTCTTTGTCAGGCAGCAGAGTCCAATTTGGGGATTAGAAAAATAAAATCCTCATTAATAATGCAGGGAGAACACAGAGTTGTTGTTGAGCTGCATGCTAATTTAGGAAATCCGCTTGGGAAATCTCCACTAGAGAAATGGCTGGAAGGGCAGCCCACAGAAGCCACACTGAGTCAGCTCTGGCTGTGACCACCAAAGGGGACCCTTATCCTGTCCCTGTGATTTCAGAGGCTCAGAGATTTCAGAGCCTCTTATGTTTTTGATCAGAAAAGTGTTGGCACAGTTTATGTCTGAGCTATAGATCAACTGATATCACGCTTCTGTTCAAGATGACTCATGAGTTGGGCACGGTGGTGATCCCAGCACTCTGGGAGGCTGAGGCAGGAGGATCCTAAGTTTGAAACCAGTTTGGGCAATTTAGTAACTCAACGAGACTCTGCCTAAAAATTCAAAATTACAAAGGTCTGGGGATGTAGTTCAGTGCAAAGGCCTTGGATTCAATCTCTAATACTGCAAATAAACGACTGACTGCTGGCGTGTGAATGTACACATGGTCCCCAGGGACAGTAGGGAATGTTCACATGTGCCACCCCCTTCTCTGTGAACAATGAGTATGGTCACTGGGTTGTGCAGCCCCGACTTCGATCTGCACGGAGCCCCTGCATCTCTCCCACGGAAACCCACGGGCCTCTGCTGCTCTGCCGCTGCTGTCCCTGTCCCTGGGGTCCACCTCGTCCTGATGTGTCACAGAAATGCAGTCATGTGGCATGCGGCCTGGGCCTGGCTGCTCCTGCTTCCTCCATGTCGTCGTGTGGGTCAGACCCTCATTCCTCTTTTTGGGCATGTGTGGTACTGGGGACTGAACCCAGGGCCTTCCCACTGAGCTCCATCCCAGCCTTCAAAAAAAAAAAAAATGTTTTTGAAATTTTGAGACAGGCTCTTGCTAGTCCATAAGGTGCCCAGGTTAGGCACCAATTTGGGATTCTCCTGCCTCAACTTCCCAGTGTGCTGGGATTACAGGCCACCACACTGGGCAGAACCTTTTTAAGGCTGAGTAGTACTGCACTGTGGATGGAGTGCCCGCGGGGCACCCAGCTGTTGGCAGGCCTGTGGGTCCTCCTGCCTTCCAGTGATGTGGATGAGGCCCCAAGGACACACACGTGCAGGTGCCTGTGTGAGCGCAGGTCTCCTGGGTACCTGTCCCGAGAGGGCTTGGTGGGTAGATGGTGACTCTGCAGAACTTCCTGAGGAGGTGCTGGGCTTTTTCCTTGGGATTGGGCTGTGGGGTTGCAGCCCAACAGGGTCAGAATTGCGATGAGGACTTACAGCTGTGTGTGCCCGGGCAGGTTACTCACCCTCTCTGGGCTGGTTTCCATACGGGGTCAGCCCTGCCTCCCACCTCATAGCCCACAGATGGGAGGTGGCTCCTCATGCCAACACCACACCGTGCATGCAGCAGGCGCTCAGTAGGCAGAGGCTGGTGTCATCGGGCACGCAGCTGCTGCTCAGTCTTCTGGTGGTGACATGGGTCCCTCAGAGGACTCATCTGTGGTCTCCTGGGCCCTCCAGCATGGAGCATGTCCATGTATCACACGGCCAACCCTCCACGTCCTGGCGCCCTGCTGCCTGGTGGCCCTTAGCGATCTGGAAGCCAGCCATCCTGCTCCAGACCATGTCCCCTCCCAGGACAGCCGGGGCTCTGGGAGGCTGGGGGGCTGCCCCGGAGCCAGAAAGGGCAGGGAGAGGCCCGGCCTGAGCATGGCCGGCCGTGTGGGAACCAAACGTCTGTGCCAGCCACGGTGCGGCAGTACTGCCCCGGCTCTGCTGATGTAACCTGGGCAGGAGTGGGGCGGGGGTCCCTCGTGGGCCGTGTGCCAGCCCGAGGACAGTGGTGCCAGGAGGGGCCGCCAGCTGCCAGAGGGGAGAGGTGGCTGGGGCAGGCGGCTCTGCAGTCCCCACTGGGGCCCCTCAGCTAGGCGGGCTGGGGCAGCTGGGCCGGGGCCAAAGCGGGCCGCCTCCACCACGCCCACACTTGGATGGCTACTCTGTCTCCTCCGAGGTCATCGGTCTGGACTTCCAGTTGCAGGGACTTCCTATCGCTCACCCCGCCCAGGAGGCCCCACGCGGTGAGGGTCACTGTCCGCCCGCAGCGTTCCCCTCACCTGACACATCACTTAGTTCCAGAATCGCAGGCCCAAGCAGTTGACAGGAGCACGGCCATAAGCAGTGAGCCACATGGCACTTTAACCGACATCAGCACAGGAAGGAAGTGACCTAGATAAGCAAGCTGTGTTTTGCTGGGACCAGGGCCGTTGCACTGAGCTGCGTCCTTAGCCCTTTTTTGTGACCAGTGTCAATAACTGCCCAGGCTGGGCTCAAACTTGGGAGCCTCCTGCCTCAGCCTCCCACGGCACTGGGATTACAGAGGTGTGCCACAATGGCTGCTTATATTCACCCCTGAAACTAGCACCCCACATGCTGCAAGAGCTCCACCATCCTCCCTGGACAAGGGCTGGCGGCCAGGTCCCCCTCTGGAGGACTCTCATTGGCTTCCTGCCTCCTGGGTGGCAGTGGTCAGTTTTCAGCCTGCATCTTCTCCCTGTACACCAAGGGCCACTCTCCACAGGGGACGGTCTGGCCTGCGTCTCCCACTGAGACGCAGCTACGGCAGGGCGCTGGCTTCCAAGTTGGGCTGGCCACTGGGGCCTACGGGGTGTGGTTGTCTGGAGGCTGAGGGCGGAACAACCTGTCTCACTTATCCTGAGGGGCTGAGGCAAACACACTCACTTCTGTTTAGACTGAGCCAACTCTGCTCCCTCTGGGGCTGAGGGGCGCTGCCTGCAGGGAAGGCCGACTGGCCCAGGCAGCAGCGATGAAATGGGGTGAAGGGTTGTTGTCTTGGTGACCCTTGCACTACTCCCAGGGCAAGGCACCTCGGAAACAAGTTCTCAGCCTGGCATGGTGGTGTACACCTGTATACATCCCAAACCTGGGAGGCTGAGGCAGGAGGATTCCATGTTCAAGCTCAGACTGGGGATTCAGCAATATCCTATCTCAAAAAATTTTAGAAAGGCCGGGAATTTAGCTCGTTGTGAAGGCTCTGGGTTCAATCCCCTGTATCACACATACCCACACACAGAGAAACACACCAATAAATAAAAGAACCCCACCCTATCTAGAAAGTCTTTCCCTGCCTATGCCTATGTCGTCAAGGGTTTTACCTATTTTATCTTCTAGCAGATTCTGTTTTAATATTTAGATCTTGGAGCCATTTCAATTTGAGTTTGGTGCGTGGTGAGACATATGGGTCTAGATTCGATCTTCAGCATGTGGACGGTCAGTTTTCCCAGTAAAGAGGTTGTCTTTCCTCCAGCAAAAGGATTTGGCCCCTTTGTCAAAGATGGGAATGAGGAATAGGCAGCAGGAAATGGCGAGATGGATCTTTGGCTATGGGAAGGGACCGAAGGATGGAGAGGAGGAGGGGAGGGAAAGGAGATTAAGAAGAAGAGGCAGATTGTGAAGCGCTGTATACATGCACTGAGTCCCTACGGGGAGCGTGACCATCATCTACGACCAACATGTATAAAACATGGACATATGAGAAGGGGTCTGAGATGCAGGGAGGGCAGGGGGTTAAAAAAAAAGAAGTGAGAAATTCACACACATGGACCACCTCCACGTGAGTATCAGCTCCACCCTACTCTGTCCTCAGTCACGCTGCCTTCAAATTCGCTTGAGAAAAATGCTCGGTGGCCGTAAGGAACTCAAGCACGTCTTTATGTTGATCTACTAAAAAATACCATAATGTAGTAGTAGAAAAAAAACGTTTGAAAAAGCAACTGAACCCAGCACAAGTAGAATACGGGGTGAGTGTCCCTGAGGAACGTGATACTGTGTTAACAACTCCCCAGAGATGGTGGCGGCTGAGGACCCCCAGGCCACCAGCCTGGCTTCTCGGTGGCTCTAGCAGGGTAGCGGGGAGACGCAGCCGCGGATGTGTGGGCAGCAAGCCCTCCACCAGGAGACTCGTGGTGGACCCGCTCCGTGGGTGGATGGCCACGCTTCCCGAGGAAGTCGAGTCAGCACTGGCTCGAAGGAAGCACTCAGGTCAGATCTGGCTGTGCGGACACAGGGGGCAAGTTCAGCTGTCTGTGCCCAGCACGGGCAGGTCACCCATCTGACCAACATCTTGTGGCCTGAGAGAGGGCGGGGGGTGAGTACAGAGAGAGACTCCCCCGCCTCAGCCTGCCCTCCTGCCAGTCAAATCTTACACTTCTGGGTAAGGCCATGAATTCTAGTGGAAAGAATTCATCTCATAAAGGACAAACATGAATTCTGGATGCAGCACTTTAGATGTGGCAGACTCCTGCCTTTCAATAATCTCAGTAGAATCAGTCCATTGTACAAATTCACTGTGGAGCACGGAGTACACAGTGAGTGAAAACAATCAGAAACTTAACACGCATGCTCACAGCGATGGGCTTTTTGATGTGTGTGGCTGTAATGAGCAAGCGCCAGCAGTGTGGCCCGTGCATGCGTGCACACACACACGTTCATACATGTGTGCACACACCCTAACACACCCCAGCACACAAATGGCTTTGCCGGAAAGAAAAACGGAATACACTTAAATAACAACTCAGTAAAGGTTAAAAAATACTATATTTTGGATTTCTCGGGTTCGGTGTCTTTATGTTTTTTCTAAGGAGGACAATCAGAGGAGTGAAGAATCACAACAGTCCCTGTACGTTCTCAGCTTTAAAAAGGGTTTTTCCGAATCGCATTTTCCCCAGCCAGATACCAGGGAGCGGAAGGGCCGCTGGCGTCGAGGCCGCTCAGTGTTGGGTTTGTGCTTTACAGACTCCCCAGGACCGCGGTGAGAACGAACACAGACGCCGACTGACCGGGCCTGCACAGCGATGGCTGTCCTGGTGCGCTGTGTGAGGCGTGACCGACGACGAGCGTGTGCCCCGGGGGCCCCGCGCCTGCTAGAAAACCATGCGGCCAGCGCTCAGCTCCAGGCCAGGGCTGTTGCACGCTTGAAGCTAGTGATCTGAGGCATGACCTACAGCAGATGGGACACCCTTTTGCCGGCAGTGCCACGGAGCCACGGATGACGAAGGTAAGGGGCAAGGAACGCACTTCCCATGTGTGGGGGCCACCTGCCCTGCTGGCCGGGGATGTAGGAGACTTCTGGTCTTTCCAAGTGAAGCCGAGAGTCTGAAGTCACCAAGCCCTCCCAGTAGGCAGTGGTGTCTGCAGCTCCCGAGTCAGAGGTGGGCCAGGCAGGGCGAGGTGGTGGTGCCAGCCGGGGCCCAGGTGTACGTGCTCAGACCTCGTGGTGAACGGGGCACTTGGTGGCACTGGGTGACCAAAGCTTGGTGCAGCCCTGCAGGCAGTGCTTGGTGTGCGAGACTCCTTGTGTCCCCTGTGCCACCCCCTCCAAGATGGACTTAGACGTGCTCATTAGGGGCAGCATTAAGGACAGGCAGGGCAGGGACCAGGCACCGACACAAAACCTCCGGTGTGAACCACACAGAGTCCTGCCTCTTTCCCACCCAGGCTGGTGTTGAGTTCTGAAAACGGGTGTCCATCCCACCAGATGCTTCGGTGTTTGTGTAATTGGATGCCGGTTGCCAGCCAGGCACTGTGCTGGGCACAGTCAGCCTGTAGCTGGAGCCAAGCCTGCGAGGGAAGGTGTTCCTACCACGGAGCAGATCCAGGCCCAGAAGCCCTATAGCTCATACAGCTGGTGGGTACAGCTGACTCCAGAGTTAATCCACTGCTTTAGAAAACATGAAAGAAGCCCGGCATGGTAGTGCATTCCTGTAATCCCAAGACTCGGGAAGCTGAGGCAGGAGGATCGCCATGAGTTCAAACTTTGGCTACACAGTGAGTCCAGGGTCAGTATGAATTGCACACTGAGACCCTATCTTCAAACTAAAAAACTAAAAAGGAAAGAAAAAACAGAAGATTTGGTCTCAGTTTACACAACTCTGTTAAAGAAGTGTCTGTGTTTTGTTCCCAACCCCTGACCTATCTTATTTTTCTGGAAAAGTACAACATAAACACTCCATTGGTGCATGATCTGGAGTACACACACAGTGCTGGTCCACAGTCCCTTTCCCTGGGCTTCCGGCTTGGTGGTGAGCATCCCAACTTGCCGCCTCTTCCTCATCCTTCTGTCCATGCCTGAGGCCGGCCTGTGATGCAGGGACTCCAGGCCCAGGGGAGGAGGGGCTCCCAGCAATGAAACGGGCAGGGAGGAAAACGGAAGAGCGGACAATCTTCTCCCACTGGCCAGCTGAAGGACACGCAGCTGTGTTCTCCGAGACCCGCAGTCCTGTCTCAAAGGACGCAGGCGTGACCCAGCCCAGGCAAGCAGAGGGTCTTCGGTGTTCTGGGAGGAAATGCACCCACCTGGCCCCAGCAGCCTCCCCTGTGCCGGGAGGACAGTTCCAGGACAGCCACCTGTTTTCCTAACTGCCTCGTGTTCCCAGCGGAGGAAGCAGAGACCACAAGAGGGAAGTGAGTTACTAGCATCTTTCAGGATGGCAATCTCAAGGGAAGATGAAGGAAAACCTGGCAGAGCAGATCCGAGTCCTCAAATTCCTGCGCGCCGACAGTCAACAAGCAGGCACTCTGTGAATCAGCTTCTAACACAGACCCCGAAACACTCTTCTGGTTGGTCCCCAGGATCCCAGCTCAGGCTCCCACGTCTGTCCTGTGTGCATCCGGCCATCTCCTCCCAAGCACTCGCCCTAGTTTCCTGACTCTAAGGAGGATCCAGGGCCCTCCCCAGGCCCACCTCCAAGCCCTCAAAACCTCCGCTGCCCCGTGTGTGGTGGGAAATGCTGAGTTCGAGTTGTCTGAGGTTGCTTTCATTCTGCCTAAGTGCAGAGGGAAAGCTGGGCGAGCACTGCGGCCCGTGACCATGACCTCTCATCGCTTTGGAGGACAGCCGCTCTAGGCCCACAGCGGACAAGAGGTACGTCCCCTGGCACCAGGCCCAAGCCGCTGCTCCTCGCGCCCCCCTCTCCTGCATGGCCTGATGGGGCTCCTGACACCTTGGTGGGTCGCTTCTGTGCCCGCTTGGGCGCGGGTAGCTACGAACTCCCCTCACACAAGTCAGTTGCTCGACAGCAGAGCAGCGGAGGAGAGATGGTCTGAGGCCCCAGGACACCACTCCCCCTGGCTGCAGGCACTCCAGGCACGGGTTCGAGCTCCCGGCTGTCGGGGGAGGTTTCAGGGTCAGGAAGAACCTGTCTGTCTCCCTGTATCCACACGGAGAACAAGATCAGAAATGGAAGCCCGCCATGGAAGAAATCCCAGAAGAAGCCAATTTGGAAAGAATTTAATTAACAAAATAAAGTGGAGGGAAAATGGTCCAGGTGGGGCTGCAGGGCCAGAGGACTCCTGCTGGAGGCCGACGGGCGCTACACCCCACAGAAACAGCCTCGACAACAACCAAACCAGCGCGCCACACCCCTCCTGCGCCTTCGCTAGGCACAGACGCAAAGCCGGGACCGCGCTCCGCTGCGCAGGCGGCCAGCTCCCGGCTGCTGGCTTGGCACATCACGCATGCAAAGCAAGGGGACTGTGGGCTTCACCGAACAGTTAACTTTGGCAAAAAAAAAAAAAAGAAAAAAAGAAAAAAGAAAACGAAGAGCTAAAATTTATAAGCAGGATTAAAAGCCACTGCAGTGAAAACGGTGTATTTCCTCAAAAGTATGGAGTTAGACTATCGCTACTTTTTTTAAAAGTCTCTGCCATCCTCTCGCCCAATTCAGGTCAAAGTTCATAGCAGCAATGCACAGAGTCCTGTCAGGTCTGTTCTCTGTGCCCAGGGTCAGAGTTCACAGGTCAAGTTCAGTCAGTCCGCAGGATCATGGGAGGGTGCTCGCTGTCTTCGTCCAGGCGCAGGGCGCTGGCTTCGTCCTCCAGGCACATGCCACCCACGGCTCCCAGGTCATCTGTGTAGGCTGCAAGGACACAGGAGCCGCCGCTCAGAGTGCTGGCAATGAGCTATGGGGTTTGGGACTGCACTTTCTGAACTGAACCACCCCTCTGTCTAGTGGGGTCTCCGCAGCCTAAGGCAGCTCACGGTAAAGTCCTTCATCTTCCTGAATTCCTCAGTGTCGAAACAGCACGTGCAACGGAACAAAGCTTCCAGGTAGGCCGCGCACAAACGGGGAGCAGCTCGCACGACGCGAGAGCCCTAGAGCAGGTGACCTCGCGGGCCTGTCTGTGTGCTGCTGTACCCACAGCCCTGCCAGTCTCCTTCCTGCCTCTGCCAATCTTTTGGGGCCACAAGGGAGGTGAAGACCAGTGAAAACACACTGAGAAAGGACCCACCCCTGCGGCATCAATTACCTTCCAGGTTCGCGTCCTGCCCCTTACCAAGCCTCGTGGGGGAAGAGGGCGAGTAAGCACCTTTCGCCACGCCGTAGGTCTGTGCTACTAAGGGGCAGTCGTGAGAGGCAGAGTCCGCGATCTCACTGGTTGTCTCCATACTGCCGTCCAGCCTGGAGAGAGCCACAGGAACGGGGTAGGGTGCTTCCAGGACAGCTCAGCAGCCACAGCACGCCAGCAGGAGGCCATCGCTGCTGATGTCCCTTATACTGCGGCCACTGACCCACTTCCCCGGGCATCTGCCCCCTCGCGTTTCACACAGAAAGCCCGGTGAACAAAGTCACAGCGAGTGAGGCATCTTGCTTTAAAGGGGATGATCACAGACTGAATTCAGTATCAAGGAACCGTTTTTCCACTTCCACCTTGATTAGAACGGCATTACAGTATGGCGTTAGAACTTTGAAATGAAAGTGTGAAAGAGGCAGTCAAACTGCATCACCTCCCAGCAAACAGACCTGACCCTGCAGCCTATGTCCCCCAGCGATCCTCGTGGCCCGCGGCGGCCAGGCCCCAGCTCGAGGCTGTTCTGCACACGGGGCACCCCCAGCACAGCACTCTCCTCCCGCTCTGGCCCAGCCACAGGCGCCCTGGATGCTGCTGGGGTGGCACTGGCTTCCTCTGGAGAGGGAAGGCCCTGCGGTGCAGGCCAGCACACGGGACCACCGCGGTGTCCCCAGCCTGTACCCGCAATGGCAGCTGCAGAGAAGCTCACCTGTGCTGTCGCATCAGGGCGCACTCGCCGCCCTCCTGGGGGTCCAGGTTATACATGTACAAGTAGCCATCGGAAGCGCCCACCAGTAACCGGGGGATCTTCTGAATTCTAGCGGGAAGCAAAGCATCCGAGCTCTAGGAGCACAACTTTCACAACACATCTGGCTGACCTAGGAGTCTGTTTGTTGTGCCGGGAGAACCTGCCACAGCAAGCGCAGACGGAGCTTCCTGGGCTACACGCACCCGGCAGAGAGGATGGACTATGCGTGTCCTTCCTCATGGCAGGGTGCTGCCGGCTGGGTGCGCAGTCTCTGGGGCCTAAGGGTGGTGTCCGGTGGGACTGAGCTGTGCTAGACTGCTCTTGGGTGTGTGGGACCTCACAGGCCCGTGGGCCGGTGCAGCTGGGGCCAGGCCGGCTCCCACTCTGTCGTGCTGCTGTTTCTGTGGCCCAAGGGTTGACTTAATGTTCCTCCTCAACACTGAATACTCAACAGAAACGGCAATGGAGGGTGTTGTGGACCAACATCTCCCCCGGCACCTCCCTGACGAGCTCTGTGGCATGACAGAGGCCGGGAGGCAGTGCCCGTCCCCACTCACGTGGCTAAAGAGCAGATGTTCTTGTGGCCGCAGAAGGGCAGGCGGACAGTCGCAAAGGCTCTGCCCTGGTTGAACATCTCTGTCACTTGCGAGGGCAGATAGCTGGTAGATGCCATGAGCACCTTCCCAAAGTAGCCAGTCCAGGTGGTGGGCTCCTCAGGGGGTCTGTGAGGAAAAGTCACTGGACACGTGAGGTGGCGCTCACTGGGAGGCATGCGTCCTGTCACTCACCAGCTGCCCTGGAACCAGCACGGTAAAAGCTCCACTCTATAAAAAAGGGGGCAGGGGACGGGGGGCCGTCTCCCGGGAGCCCTCCTGAGCGGCCAGCTACCTTCCGTAAAGGCAGTTTACGGTGCCTGGGTCTGGGGCTCTGTAGCAGGAAGTCTCTAAAACCCAAAGCACAAACTTCGAATGGTTATTTTCCTTACTGCCTTTACTGCCGTACTGTGGACTGAACCAGGGCCTCCAGCATGCTAGGTAAGCACTCTACCAACGAACCACTAGCCTCCCTTTTTGTTTTTGTTCATCTCATATATGCTTTAAAAAATTACCTTAAAGACTCCTTTGCCAGTACTTGGGAGGCTGAGGCAGGAGGACTGTGAGTCTGAGACCAGCCTGGCTGACAGCTCAGTCTGAACTACAAAACGAAACTATCTCAAAATACCCCCCACCTCCTTTGCTTAGGACTCAGCCTAAACAATACTGATGCTAATAGGATATTCTTTTTAAAACTTAAGGAAAAAATAAAAAGCTACCACCTACCACACCTACTCATTGGTAGTGACACAATTCAAATCAGCCACCATGAGATTCAAACAGCCCTGTCTCCCGCTGAGGGTAGACTGGTATCCTCCTGGTGGTGCTGAGCCTGGCTGCCTCTGTGTGTGCGGGGTGCACAGAGGGGACATGGGTGCTGGCCACGAGATGCCTGGGCGGTGTCTGAAGCCCCAGCCTGGCCTCATCTTTTTTTTTTTGAGATGGGGTCTTGCTATGTAGGTCAGGCTGGCCTTGAACTTGCAGCAGTCCCCCTGCCTCAGCCTCCTGCACACCGGGATTACAGGCGTGCGCCACTGCCCCACCCCTGGCCTCATCTTGGGGCCTGCTTCTTCCTTCAGAAGATGGGAAGTGGGGACAACCTGCTGGTGCCCCACCTAGTGCGGCATCACCAACCCAAGCCAGCCAGGCCTGCGGGAGGCAGGGCGGCTCTCTGCCGTACTTCTATCTGGACAGGTGGGACAGGGTTTCCTGTGTTCTTTAAAAATGTCGGGGCACGGGCGTGGCTCAGCAGTACAGCATGCACCTGGCATGTGCGAGGCCCTGGGTTCCACCCCCAGTGCCCCTCTCAGTCCCCAACACGCTGAGGTTAAGAAAACAAGCCCCACATGAAAACTCACTTTTCCTTCACAGTCTCAAGCTTGAAGATGTGCACGGTCTCAGTGTTGCTGGACGCGGAGAGGAACATGCCATCCATGCTGAAGGCCAGTGAGCAGATGCTCACACACCTGGGGAAAAGGTATGTGAGGGGCTGCCAGCTCCCACCCTCGCTTCTCTGGGACTGAGTGGGCCCCCAGATGGGTGTATGTGGCTCTACTGATGCCCTTCATTCCTCCCCAGCATCTCCTAAGAAACTTAACTGAGAGAGGAAACTGGTTGGGAGGTCAAACCAAATATGGACACTTCTGTAACACATCCCTACACGGCTCATTTTCTTTGCAATTCCAAATAAAGGGAAGCACAATGGTACCGAAACATTTTTAGTTGAACTAGGATGGATTTATTACCCTAAGGTTAGTAAGAGAAAACCCAGTAATTTAAACTACTGCAATTTTTTTGGTTTTTTTGAGACAGGGTCTCCAGATGTAGTCCACGCTGGCCTTAAACTCACTGCGATCCTCCTGCCTCAGCCTCCCGAGTGCTGACATTACAGGTGTGTGCTATCTTGCCCAGCAATTTTTATCATGCCATAGGGTAATCGGGAACCCGGGTGATGTTTATACACAGAGCGCAACTTTCAACACGCTAAGTCTGTGTACAGTGTATCTTACAATTCACTGAGAAATGTCAAAGACAGGAATTGTCTCACAAGCCCAGAAGTAAAAGGTACCACTGTTGTCAACAGTTGTGTGGGGTATGTCATGCAATTCATGGATATTTACAGAGTGTCTACAAGCCACGAGCACTGTCCTCCAGCCCCGACGTGGGTCTGCACATGTTAGAGTGAACACACTAAATCTGCCATGAGGGCTGGGGATTTAGCTGAGTGGTTAGAATACCTGCCTTGCAAGCACAAGGCCCGAGTTTGATACCCAGCACCCACCCCCCCAAAAAGCCGCGAGCAGAAGTATGCCAGGAAGAACAAGTGCAAGTTTCTGGTGAAGTGCAGAGCAATGAGATTTCTCTGCGTGAGGGTCCCGCCAGAGACCTCTCCAAGGAGACCCTGGCTATGGACAGCACCTCTGCTCTGCCGTGGACCTGGGGATGGGAGGCCAGGACAGGGAGGCAACGGTGGACCTGGGAGGAGCGGGGCCCATCCCACAGGCAGAGGGGCAGGGAGGCTTTGGGTGGGCTGTGACCAAACTATACTGACGTCTTCTGCCAGGACCAGGTGAGTACAAGGTCGGGGACAAGGTCGGAGGTGGGGGGGCACAGCAGGGGCTAGAAGGAGGGGCAAGGCTGAGTCTGGGGCTGGGCCTGGGCCATTCACCCAGGTGAGGTATGTGAGGGACGAGGAGCAGATGGGCACCCAGCGTCAAAGGACTGGAGCATGAGGAGCTGCATCTGGAAAGGGGCGGTGTGAGGAAAGCCAGGGGACACAGGAAGCAGGGCAGTTACACAGGCGGTCACTGAAAGGGACCCTGGGGCACGCCCGCTCCATCTGTGGGGCAGCTGAGGGAACTCTCCAGGTAACTTCTGGCCAAAGTCCTCTGAGGATGGGAAGGGGAGCCGGCACAGGGCGGGGGACAGAGACGGCGCACAGGCATGGCTGGCCCTATACTGTGGGGCGGGCGGGGACCCCACACACGGAGACCTGGCGTGTTTTTGTCAAAGTGCTCTCCACCTGCACTGCCAGACCGACCCCACATGCTGCCACTCAGTCATCCCAGTGGGCAGAAAATGGCTTTGTATCTAACCAGAATTTCCCTGCTGTTCCTTCAAGTGACACTTGTTGAGTCACAGACAACCGAAACCAAAATCCAGATACAACCTCCAGAGGCAGCCCAGGGAATTACACACTTTACCTCTTCACTCCTCTCCGGAACTCGAAGAGTTTTTGTCCCTCTGGAATGGAAAATACCCTAATCACGGTCCCCTGCAACAGGAAAAGAAAAAAAGGCAGAATTTTAGCTGAGTAGATAGTCCTTTTCTATTTCTTTCATATCAGACAACCCATGTACTGTTGTGACCCATTTCCAGCGACAGTGTTGTCTTGGGCAGTGAGAAGCGGGGGCCCTCCTCCCTACCCTCTTCCTGGGCTGTGAGCACAGCCCCGCAGGCCGGCCAGAGCAGCCTGGCCCACGGTGTGTACCCGGCAGCACACCTGCTTCTCGGTCGGCCTACTGCCATGTATTGTTATTCTAAACACGAACAGCCTGGAAGCCGAATGTGGAATCTAAGTCATTTAAAGCTTAACCTATTCAAACTCATTAACTGGAAATTTTAGCTGGCTGCCTTAGAAGAAATCCAAACTTAACAAACTGCTAAGACATTTTAAAAAAAGTTTCACTGAGAGAAAAATACAAACACTTGGTGAGCTTCAGCATTTGCCTGACTTTTCCCGTCTCCTAACTTCCTTCCCTCAAGCGAGTTAACGGGAGCTGTGCAGGAGTGAGACAGAAGGTGAACATGTGCAGGAATGAGTAAGCCAGGAGCCAAGAAGAAAAGTGAACAGGACTTCCAACGTCAGGCTATTGAAAGACTTCTGTTAAGTGATGGCATGAAAATAGCACAAAAAGAAATAGATGGGCAAATGGAACAGAAACCTTACAACAGCCAGCACTTCAGATTCGTGGGGTAGGAAGAATCATCCAACCTTCAACCTCACACCACATAAAATTTAGAAGGTTCAAACTATTAAGTATAAAAATGGTTAGGAATACCCTACAGTTTATAAATACCAGGAAGAGGGCAGACCACCTCAATGCAGTGCACAAAGAAGCTGTTTACCTAACCCGTGGTGGGCCACAGAGGGGCCAGGGTGCGGCCTGCAGGAAGCAGGCTGTGGATGGGGGAGGCAAGTTGCTTGCAAAAATGGGGTTTAAGAGCAGTGGTTCTCTCTGGAAGCAAGGACACCGCGGAGTAACTCTTTGAAAATTAGCGGGACACGATGTTTCACATGTACATACACAAAAGCAGCCAAGGCAAGTGGCTTCTCCTTTACAGCCCAAACTTTACACACTTACATTCATTCATTCTGCTAGAGGTGAAACCCAGGACCTTTGTACTGAGCTATAGTCAACCCTTTCTTGAGACAGGGTCTCAACTAAGCTGGCCTCATGCTTGTGACCCTCCCGCCTCAGACTCCCAGAGTGCTAGAATTAGAGGTATAGGCCACCGACAGCAATGTACTGTGTCACACTAGTTAAGAGCTGCTTGGGGACCAGATGATGGCAAGTTCCTCGAAAGCAGGATTAAGTTACATGCCTCACTGGCCCAGCCCCAGAACACAGTAGGCCTGAGAAGCCCCAGGGATATAATCCCACAAACAGGATTCTGTTTAAATGCAAATAAAGTGTTTGTTCTTTACGGTCTGGAAAAAATTATTCTATTTTTAGTGGCTTTGAAATTCCATCAGTGCTTTGAGGACTAAGTTAATAAGAAACATAATGGTAGGATTTTGATTAAGGGTGACCATTTCATTTCACACTCCCAGGAGACGGACGAGCGGCCCTGGGCTGGCCTGGCACAGGGGCGTCCGACCTTGGTCTTGCCTGGGCTGCACTGAGTGAAGAGGGACTGTCCTGGGCTGTGTGGAGAATACATGACACAGTTAAAATACTGTATATAAATATCAAAACTTTTAAACATTGTAACTTATTATTTGATGAAGTAGCCCAAGTTTAATAACAAGAAAACTTACACGTCTGCTTAACAAGAATACATACTTCCCAGGTGCACATGCGGAGGCAGGCTCAAACCCAATCAACGGCCACTGCTATGTTTTCCTTGCCTAGGGGCAAAAGTGTCCGAAGCACGTGAGGACCAGAACCTCAGAGGGATGACCTTTGAGGGCAAAGGGGGCGAGGTGAGCACTGCTCTGGTCCTTCCCTGCCACGGGGCCTTGTTGGCCACACAGACCACGCCGGAGTGCTGTGCTATTGGGTCACGTGAACACCAAGTTTATGACCTGCGGGGCTGTGGCAGGATATACCTGGCTACTAGAACAATTAAAGGAGGCAGGCTTGGAGTCTGATCCTGACAGTGCCCAATGGGACGATCCCGGGCAACCACTCTAAGCTCCCAACATAATAAAATGGGAGAATGCTTACACTGAGATCAAGTAACACAAGGAAAACAAGAAGTCCTTGGGAGGTGGGACTGAGGGTACAGCCCACTAGGGAGGGCGGCTGTGTTAGGATTTCAGTGAGGAAAATCAAAGTCCAAGTGTAGCGGGCAAGTGCAGAGAGGACTGGTGCTCAGAAAAAGGAGAGACAAGCAGGGCTGGGGATTTAGCTCAGTGGTAGAGCGCTTGCCTACCAAGTGTGAGGTCCTGAATTCCATCCCCAGCACACACACACACACACACACACACAAAGACAAGCAAGCGGACGTGATCTCCAAGACATGGAAAAGCAGGTGACAGAGCTGTGGCGGAATCAGGAACAGAAGGAACATGAGGTGGTGGTCCAAGCTTGGAAGAACATGCTGACATCAGGCCAAAAGGATGTCACAGCTGGCCACTCTGTCCTGTGCATGGAAGTGTTTAAAAAGGCCACAATGGAGCCAGGTGGGACTTGGGGGCGGGGGGAACGGTGGGCTGAGGTGGAGCTCCAGGCCAACCAGGACATTGTAGCAGTAACCTATCTTCAAAAAGAGAAAGAGGCCACAGGCCACATCTGTGATCACTCCCCCTCTCAGAATAAAGCTATTTCTTAACCACATCCGTCTTTCATAGCCCTCTGCCAGCCAGGGATGCTTAGTATCAACCACGTGGACAAAATGAAGCATTGACTCAAGCGGTGGTTCTCGAGCGAGGGCTCTCGACACAGGGCAAGAGGCATTACCCTGAGGGGATTCCAGTGGGTGCCACCACCGCCTTGTGGGCGCGCAGAACTGACAGGCACGGCGTCTCTGCTTACACATTCAGCCTAATCACAGAACAGAGCCATCCACCTTGTTACGGAGGACAAGAGGCTTCCCACAGCACCACAGCGGGGTGACGCCCATGAACGTGCGTTCCAGGAGGAGATGGCTGTGCGTGCAGTGCTGGCCCGCACCAAGCACTGGGCACGGCCTGCTTCCTGCACCTTGTCTCAGCATTCAGATGGCATCTGAAACACAGACTGCCGCAGCAAAGCGACCTTAAGCTGCAAGTGTGAGGAGAGCCTCTGCTCTACCCTCCTGAGAGTGACGGCTGGGGTCAGCACAATGCTGGGGCCTAGGAGCCCTGCCAGGAAATCCCTTTCCTAGGTCTGTAGAACCTGCTGTGGTGTGTTCTCTGAGCTAGTGACACACCTGTGGACTAAATGATGCAAGTGCCTATAAAATCAATTACATTAAACTAGCCTGTGTGCCTTTATTGTTGGCCCTTGAACAAAAATGACTTCAGAGCAGGTCTTTACCTGGCTGTGATGGCACATGCCTGCCATCCCAGCACTCGGGAGGCGGAGGCAGGAGGACTGAGAGTCTGAGGTCCGCCTGGGCTACACAGTGAGTTTGAGGGCAGCCTGAATTACAGAGCGAGTCCCTGTCTCAAAACAAACAATAACAAACAAACTGGTCTGCAGAAGGCATCTGAATACATTTTGTTTGGACTAGTACTTAATCAGCCCTAGATATGAATGTGGGCCCTGTTGCTGGGCCCCAGCAGGTATCATATTCTAGGTAGGCTCACCTCCAGCGAAGTTCACGCTGCACATGTCCTGATAAAATCTACACATTAAATACATCGTATATTCACTTAAGAGAAGACAGCCAGGTGTGACGGCCCATACCTATAGTCCCAGCTATTTAGCAGGCTGAGGCAGGAGGATTGCTTAAGGAATCTGAGACCAGCCTGGGCTACACAGTAAGAAAATGAAACGAAAATCTCAAAAATGAAAATGAAACACCAAACCTCCCTAAAAGGTGGTGGGGGGGGAGCCCAAAAGGCCATATTCATTCTTTTTCTTCTCTTCAGTACTAGAAATTGAACCTAAGGCCACTGCAGGAAGCTGCAGGCCCAGCCCTTTTTGAGACAGGATCTCAATAAATCACTAAACTGTCCAGGCTGGGCTTGAATTTGAGATCCTCCTTCCTCAACCTACTAGAATGCTGGGATTACTGGCATGTGCCACCACATCTGGCTAGGTCACACCATTTAAACCCAGAAATTCTTACTGGAATCTGTTAAATTAACAATTAGAAATTCACATAAAGCTCAGTATGGTGGTACACATCTATAATCCCAGCACTGAGGCAGGGGGATAGCAAGTTCCAGTCCAGCCTAGGCAATTTACCAAGACCCTATTTCATAGAAAAAAAAAGAATGAAAGGAAGAACAGTGAAATGTACTTAGATCAGGTGGCTAACAGCAGTGTCTGACTTTCTACACTTTTCATTATTTTCTAAACTCTACCACACAACGTTAGCATCACAGCTGAAGACACACTAGGGAGAATGGCCTGATTATGAATGGCAGTTTCATCTCTTGTGTGTATTTCTGTATTTTCCACCACAGGTGTGTGAGCTCTCCTGGACAGGAAACGTCCCCGAGGCTGTGTGCTGAATGATGGTCCTGCTAAGAGGTGGTGGGTCCGTAGGAGGCTGGCTGGCAGGAAGACGTGACATCAGCAGGCTCGAGGCGAACAGCTGTGCTCTGCACCCAGCTCTTCTGCCTCACAACAGGCCCAGAGTGAAATAGAGGTGACCACGGACTCCACCTGCAGCCCAACAAGCCCCCCTCCTTGGAAGGCAGTCTGTGCCCAGGATGGAAGGTGGACTGTCACACGTGTTTCCCTCATGCCACAGCAGCTGACCAGGATGGCCACCGGGGCTTCTCCTCGAGGTGGCCATTACAAAAACCTGCCTGGTACCCTGGTGTGTGAATGGAGCCGGCACTGAGGCGCTCAACCTGCTTTCTCCCAGGCCACAGCAGACCTACCTTCTCGGAAGCAGTGGCAAGTTTGGTTCCACTTGCATCAAAAGCTAGTGCTGCTAAAGGACTGTCGTGAGCTGGGATCATGTTTGCAGCTCTCTGGAATGGAAAACCGACAAAACGTGACTGCCATGCATGAAAGACTGTGCCCCGTGCTACTGTCTGGCCAGCAGGCCGTCACTGAGCCAGCCACCATTCTGGGCAGCCAAAACACCAAATCTGACTGACAGACTGGGGCAGGGCTGTGGAACTGCTGCTCAAATGCTAAAAAACATAAGCGCTCTCTCCATCAAGGCTTCCACACTCCCTGGGACCCTCCAGAGCAGCTCCGGTCAGCCGTGCTCCGCCACTGAGACAGGAGCAAGGAGGACTGCAGCTGGGCTGAAGAGCCAGAGACCCACGGCTGCATCTGCAGGAAGACAGTTTAACACGCTCCCACCAGCTGGAGCCACCGGCGTGCGTGCGTGACTGCCCAGTGGGCAGCTTGTATCACTGGTGTTACAAACAGGCCCCAATTGCTTCCCTCCATCTTTGGTAGGGGATGCTGGGGATCGAACCAGGGCCTTGTGCTTACTAGGCAAGTGCTCTACTGCTGAGCGAGACCCCAAAACCCAGCCATTCTTTTCCTAATAAAAAGTCACCTGATGGGACAGTCGCACATGTACCACCTTTGCTTCAAGCTGGCGGGAAGGTAATATGTCCAAATGACAGCAGCTTCGCAGTGAGAGGCGTGGATTATGGCCCAGGTGTGAATGTGTTAAAGAGGGAAGCAAATACAAAGGGACCTCACCAAGTTAATGGTGTCGAAGACCTGCACCTCCCCGATGGTGGCGCTCCCTGGGTACGCCAAGTAGCAGTTGTCGTTGTTTATTGACAGGGCACACAAGCCTGTAACAGCGCATGAACAGCAGGTACAAGGCGAGCCTGACAGGATATCCTTCTTGGTTGTTGGTTATAATTTAGCATTTACTTAAAAAATGTAAATATAAAATACCATTCTGATAAACAAACACCATTTTAAAAAACTCGGTACCCTCAACCCATCAGTATTATAAACAGATAAAAGGCCTTTGCTTTGAAATGACCAGTAATCTCAAAATTGAAAGCTGACTAAACCAATGAGCTTGAACTGGCCACAGACCAGCTTCAGTAGAAAGGCTGACTGGTTTAAAACCAATACTTAAAAAAAAAATCTCATTCATGGATCCTATAAAAACAAAAAACAAAAACAAACTCTAACCTACAGTTACCATTAAAAAAAATTTTTTTTGGTAGTACCAGGGATTAAACCCATGGCCTTCACATTGAGCTACATTCCCTTTCTATTTTGAAACCGTCCTCCTGCCTCAGCCTCCCAGAGTCCTGGGATTACAGGTGTGCACCATCATGCCCAGCATCCTATAGCCAACTTTAAAAGGCAAAAATCAGAAAGATTCTCACAAAGCAATTTACCTGCAGGGTTTGGGGGGGTCTCCCTGATGGTGTGCAGTACCTTCATGTCCCGAATGTTGTGTATGTAGAGAGACTCTTCCAGGCACACAATGAGCCTCTAGAGAGAGAACACGGAAAATGTAACATGAAGAAGCACCCACTAAGACATGTGTCGCTGGTGCTCTGTTATGTTAACCAAGCCCAGCATCGAGATGCTCTTTGAGCCTGCAGAACACCACTCAGACTGATGTGCGAGGCCCAGGATGCCGAAGGCTCCCTACTGCCAGATAGGGGCACGGGGCCGGCTGCTGTCTGCTCCCATCCTGGCCACACGCCAGGAGGACAGGAATTCCAACTCATGTCACTCATCACCACGCTGAACTCCAGGAAAAGGGGACTCTGGAGAGACTCAGTAAAGGCAAGTTGCTTTTAAAAACTGGTAATAAGCTAGGTGTCAGGGTGCATGCTTGCAATCCCAGCACTTGGGAAGCTGGGCAGGAGGAGCACTGTGAGTTCAAGGCCAATCTGAGCTACGTAGTGAAATCTCGTCTCCAAAACAAACAAAAAACAAAGAAACAAAAACCAAAAAAATCCACAAAAGCATAAAAACTGATACTGAATGAGGCACAGGTAAGGCAAAAATAAAAGCCTGGGTATTTTTAAAAAGTATAAAATTTTATTCTGCATGCGGGTTACTTTGCTGCAAGTTCTTGGTCATTTTACAGAAAATGCATAACCCGGCAATTCTCTGGACAGGCAGGAACATTTTTATATCTTAAATTTTTAAAATGTTCAAGGTATTATCTGGTACAATTTCCCAGTTAAGAGACCAACTCCTGGTTCTACTAAGGCCCACCTTCAGCCTGTGGGAGCTCAAGCCAGGAAAGGTTCCCGCTTAAACCCAAGTTACTTGCCAACTCTGTGCCACAGGTTGTCATGATTTGGGGGAATATACAAGTCAAACTGACAATCTCAGAGACAGAAAAAGAGTCTAATAGATTTCTTTATAAAGTAACATTTCTAAAAGCAAACAAAGGCAAGTAAAAAACTGGGTATCTCTGGATGAGCAAATGGGACAGGTTTTGGAAAGCTGGTAAGACTTGCATCTTAAAAGAATCGGTGAAGCAGCCTGGCAGGGCAAGGGCAGTGTCATGGATGGGAGCTGCTGAGGGAGAGAACAGAGCATCAGCCTCTGATGAAGGCGTGCCCAGCACGCAGGAGGGCAGTAGGCGGCTGGTGGGAACCACCAGCTGGGGGCCACCTGCTCTGCCCTGGAGGCACTGGAAGAGACAGCTATGCCAGGCTGGAAACAGGGTGATGGGGGGCAACACACACCGAGATCCACACCAGAGCTTCACTCACCTGCCTGTTCAGCTTCACGGCCAGGATCGTGTTGGAATAGCTGTAGTTGCAGATTTCAGTCCCCTTCTTAAAGTGGCAAACTTTCAGCTTCCTTGGAGCTTTGAGGCTAACAATGGCCACTAAGCTGCTGGAGAACAATCTTTCTACGATGCACACATCTTCAGTGTCAGCTGAAATCAGAATAGGAAAAAACACATGTGGATACGTGCCTCCCCGAGTTGACAGGCAAAATCTACCCACAGACAAAAAAAGCACACCTAAGTGGCACTTAAAGCAGAGAGTCCTGGACCCCTGGTGTCTCAGGACAGCCCAAGGGGGTGGAAATTCTGATTTTCTGGAGTCCCAGGAATGCTGCCACTTGCTATGGATACAGACCATATCCCTATATGAGGACAGATCACAGAATTACTTAAAAGAATTCCTTTAAATAAAGCTCTATTGCTAGATTTAGATCAGAAGACTTAAAAATACACTTGTTAGTTCAGAAAACCAAACTAGTAGGTGAAACGACAGAACAAGTTGTAAGGGCCCATTTTATTAAGACCCAAACTGCCACAGGTTTCAAAATCACAATCTTTCATCTTATGGTTTTTATACTGCATGATGGTGCAAAAGTGACAGGCATTTGGTAGAAGCTGTACTTCTGATTCTGAACTTGCATCTTTTCCTGGGTTGGTGACATGCAGGACAATACTGTGATGGCTGCTGGGTACTGGCAGTGACCTTTGGCCCCTGTGAGCCCCAGGAAAGAACCTGCAGCCCACAGGGCATGGCTGTACCCTACAGGGTGCTGTGCTGCTGCTGTGGGTGACATTCAGTGGGTCAGGCAGGTAAGTGTGTTTCGCTTTTTATATTTCCAAGCCAGGATGGGTCTGTTGGGATGCAACCCCACCCACGTGAATGGAGAAGCATCTGTATGTCTAAGCAAGTGCAGGGCAGCAACCTATTCAACGTGGATTTGACAAGCAAACGTTGCTGAACAGTAGCCTAGGTACTAACATACCAATGTGAGCTGAAGCGTCAGATATAGCCTAAAAGCCATAGCACATATTTGTTAATAGAAAAAAATAAAAAAGCTTAGGAGTTTGCTATCACTCAGAATGGAAGAGGCAGTAAAATTAAGCACGTGATTCTGAGCCCTGACAGTTTATCCAGTCACTTTTACCTAGCCAGAGGTAAACTCACGTTCCCTTCTTTCCCACTGTAGTGCACAAACCTTATTTCCATGATCAAAAGCAAGTGGCTGCTGCCACTGAAAAATGGCCAGGGCCTGGTGGCATGCCAGAGCAGGCACATCCCCACCAGGCGCTGCCTCACCATGAAGGGCACAGGCAGGGCTCTGAAAAAGTGGATGTAGAACCCCAGAATCGCAATTACCTGAGACACAAAGAGCGTCTCTAAGAACCAGACACTTAAGTTCCCTGGTGCCCTCTTCCCCTGGAAATCCATGTGGGCAATGACTACGACGAGAAGCCTGACGGGAGTAGAGCACAGGAGAGCTGGGGAGTCGGTCCCAAGCACTGGGTCCTTCTTTGCCACTCCTGGCCGCCTCCATCGGCTGCCTTCCACCCATCCTGGCAAGCTCGGTCTCTCCGTTTCCTAAGCATCTGCATCCCATGCCCTTACCTCTGGGGGTCACTAATTCCCATGCAGCATCTAGGCCAGTGATGGCGAAACTTTCAGAGCTTTCAATGATACAAACAGCCTGCTGTGGCATGTGTGCCGTAGGTTTGCCACCACTGATCTAGGTGCAGGGCTCCTGCTGGGCCTAGAGGCAAGCACAGGGCCATGCCTGGTTGTGCCCTGGGCTAACATGGCCCAGCAGGGAGGAGCGGCTCCTCAGATTCTGATGGGTGGTAGAGAACACTTGATGGCTGACTGTGGATATTCCCTAAACTCCCCAAACACTACTTTAGAGAACAATCTTGTCAACTGCAATGTGACTAAACACAGGCTACTCCCGTGACGTTTGCTTTTGGTGGCGAGGGCCTGTTATCCCCGGATGCTACATCAACGAAGCAGCACTGCAAAGGCAACAATGCAGGTGCCTCAGTGCATCCTGGGGGTGCAAGGGTGACCCAGGGGAGGCCCTGGGAAAAATCAGTTTACAAATCAGATTCTGCTCTTGGCTCTGTTGGAATTAGCTGTTAGGTATGGAATTAATTTCCTCAATGCTGAAGTAGGAAGGAGCTGGACTCCCCCAGCTTTATTAATTCTAAGACTGGCACACATTACAGGAAAAGCTGGTGCATACAAAACTGTTTATTAAAAGTAAATTTTTCTTAAATTCACTGCTCTCCTCCTAAATTAAACCAGTTTGGTGAAAAGAGCTTATTTCCAAATACTTGTATCCTCTTTATTCAAACTCTGTATTTGTGACTCTGTCATCTTTGCTAAATTTTATCTGTAACCCCAAAATCAATACTCATGGGACTTTTACAGCCACTGGCAGACATAGGCATGATGGTGACTGATCTGGGCCCTCTGAACTGCACTGTTCCCAGGCACAGGCTGAGCCATCAAGGAAGGTGAGGAAGTCAGGAAAACTCAGGGAGACGCCTGCACGGACAGATACAGTCAAAGCAAGTTCTGTTTTCCAACACAGGAAATACTAACTCCACGACGAGATGGATACTGCAGTGCAGACAGGTTACTGAGAAGATGGAAACCAATGCAGGGTGTGGCCATCTGGAAGAGGGGGACGGAGCTCCCTGGGGAAGTATCTGGCCCCTCTGCAGCAGGAGGAGGTACTGGCTTAGAAGACACAGAGGTGAGGATTTCCCAGGTAAAGGGGGACCAAGACTGTTATGGCAAAAGACGCACTGTCTGAAAAACCCAGGGCCATCTGCAGGACTGGGAAGTCCCCCACCAGCCACAGAACAATCACATCAATTGAACAGAAGCAGATAACTCATGACAAGATTCAGTGCTCTTTGTGGTAAAAATTCTTAGAGACCTACTAACAGGAGGCAACTCCTTCAATGGATCAAATGCATTTATGAAAAGTCTAAGCTAACACCATATACACGGTTCTTTTGGGACTGGGAACCTAAGAGTGAGGCCAGGCTGCCCACTCTCCTCACTCTGCACTGGAGAGCTCTCTCACACATAGCAGCAGGGCCAGAGGAAGGCAGGAAAGCACATGGACCAGAGAGGAAGCTGTCAAACATCGCTACTGAAATCTTAAGGAGACTACAGAAACAACTATTAGAACTAATAAATGAATTTAGCAAATCAAAGGATACAAGATTAACACACAAAAATGAGGCTGGGAGTGTAGCACAGTGGTAGAGCACTTGCCCAGCATGTGTAAAGCCCTGGATCCCCCTTCTCACGCTCCCCCTGCCCCGCCAAAAAAAGACTATTTTTATACACCAGCAGCAAACAACTGGAAAATGAAATTTAAAAGATTAGCAATACTGCCAAACCCCAAATTATTATGTATTTTAAACTTAATAAAGGATACAAGACCTCCATATAAACCCCACAATACATTACTAATGCAAAGTGAAGAAGAGTTAAATTAATGGAGAGATATACCAGGCTCATGGATTAGAAACTGTATCTGGTTAAGTTTATCAATCTCAAGGTCCAATGTCATCCTTATACTCTCAGCAGGTTTTTTTTGCAGACACTGAAAGCTGATTTGAAATTGTTTATAGAAAAGCAAAGGATTTAGGATATCAAAGGCTATCTGGAAAAAAAATAAAGTTGAAGACTCACAAATAGATCAAAGGATGAGAATAAAGAATGCAAAAGCAAATTCACCTAGAGGACTGTTTAAGCACCAAAACAATCTTCAGAAGGAAAGCAAATCTTTTCAACATATGGTAACAGAATAGGAATTCATAAGGCAACCACCCTTGATTCATACCTCGCAACACACACACACACACGCGCGCGCGCGCGCGCACCCGTGTGCACACAAATTAATTTGAGATTGATAACAGGTCTAAACATAAAAGAAAGCTTTTATACATAGTTGTAACTACAAAGCTTTCAAAGAACACATGGGAAAAATAGCTCCACAACTTGAGCATACATAGTGGTTTCCTAGACAGGACACGGAAAGCAAAAATCACAAAAAAAAAACCCCAAACAAAACAAATTAGACTACATCAAAATATAAAGTATCTACTTAAAAGACAAGAAAATTAAGAAAACAAGCAAGCCACAGACAGGGAAAAAAACATACCTGACAAAGGAGCTCTCTCCAGAATATTCTAAGAACTCTTAACAACTCAATAATAAAAAGACAACCAAATCTAAAAAGAGGAAATCTGAAGACACACTTAAAAATAAACAAGATATGCACACAGACAACAAGCACATGAAAGTAATCCGCATCATTAGTCACCAGGGAAAGGCCAATTAAAATCACAGTAAGGGCCGAGGGTGTGAGTGAGGCCTAGGCTCCAGCCTCAGCACTGTGCGTGTTCATGGACATACACGCACCACACACCAGGACGGCTGAAGCGACAGTGGCAACGCCCAAAGGGAGTGAGGACACGGGAGCCCCGGGATGTGCAAGCCATGACGGTGCTCAACGTAACTGAACTGGGGGCAGCCCAGATCCTGCAGCAGGAGCAGACACGTGTGGTCACATAGTACATACTGTCACAGACACACACAATAGAGTCGCACGGCCGGAAACGATGCTGAGGGGGAAATGCTGCCTCAGTCTGAAGTTCTAGACAGGCCCAGATAAACTACAGGAGAAAAAAGGCGAAACCCCGGTTGCCTCTGAGGACAGAGGGGTCCGATGAGCTTTCCGCAACAATGGTGAGCCCTGATCCAGTGCAGCCCCCAGGGATGTGGGCACCTATCAAAACTCACTGTGTGCTCCACTGTGTGTACATCTGAAAAGGAAAAAATGAAAATGCTCAACCCTACTCAGAAATGCCTGAGGAAGCACTGAGGGACTTTGTCCTGCTGTTTGCAGTACCTCCTGGAGTATGTGCAGCAGAGTGAGGCGGCTGGTGGGCAGGTGATGGGACAGATCTGGTGAAAAGTCAGCAACGCATCCTGAATCGCAGGGAGGTGGGTGTGAGCTGGAAAGTGCTTTCAACTTCCACGTGTGCTTAAAATTCTCCACTAAAAAACCTCCATTAACAAACCTCAATGCAGATGTGAAAAAGGCAAAGGATTAGCAGGTTAAAGCACTGGGGGAGAACCAATGGCACCTGGGCTGCCGCAGGCTATTTGTTATCACTGAAAGCTCTAAAAGGCTTGCCACCACTGGTTAGTGTCTGCTCATCTGTTCTGCCCTGCCCTGTCTTCAAGATGACTTTCCTGAAAAATTTTTTTTTAAATGTCATGAAATTATTTTCTACAGATAGTAAATTTTATTTTATATAGAATTGTGAGCACACAGCATCTAGGGGTTATCCAATAAGTCACAGATGTTTTATTCATCCCTCTAAAATACAGCTTACATATGGTTATGGTACATCCCAGACAGATGAAATCAAAGGACACAAGGGGAGGTGCTGGCAAAAGAAATACTCATTTGCAAAAGTAAAGAGATAACCCTTGCAATATGATGCACCACAACCACACATGAGAAAAGTCAAAAACTTATTTATTTTAAAATAAACACTGAGGATCCCCCATTACCCACCACCCTACAAAACTTCTGAATGTGGAATGTTCAACAGCTTGTCCATTTTAGTAAGTTACAAAACCAGCAAAAATTCCAGTTGTCTAATGATGAACGAGAATAATTTTGTTTTTGTTTTTAAGTAGCTGAATACCTACTGGAAAATTTCCTTAGCTAAAGGTTAAAAACAAAATTATAATTTCTGCGTAGAAAATACCAATAACTTAATAGCCTTTGATTAGTTCTCCATGAAGTCAAAGTGGAATGGGACAACAAGCAGCATAAAGTTCACAGGCACACAGAACTAGTGCTCAAACTGCTGGCTTTCCTGGAATTTTTAATGAAAAAAGAATAATTTCTTTCAGAATTAAAAAAAAAAATTGGGGCATGGTGCAGAGGCAGAAAAGCTTTTTTTTTTAACTACAAATACTCACAAAAGAGGGCTGGGGATTTAGCTTAGTGGTTAGGGTGCTTGCCTTGCAAACACAAGGCCCTGAGGAGTTTGATTCCCAGCAAAAAAAAAAAAAAAAAAATCCTCACAAAAGAAATGATGAAATGAATCTCCATGTACCCACAACCTAGACTTCACAAACACTGGCTTCTGCCATTTAGTGTCAACAATTTTTTCTTTCCTGACATTTTGATGAAAAGCTCATCTTGACCAGCCTGGGCTACATAGTGAGACCCTGTCTTAAAAAAAAAAAAAGAAAAGAAAGAAAAAGAAAAAGTACATCTTCACATATATCCTAAATATGTCACTAAGTAAATAAGGCCATGAGAAAGATCTTTTCCAGACATGGGATAAAAATGAAAGATTTCTTATACCAAGCTGTAGGTGGATCAGCAATTCACATAAAACACAACATGAAAGTAGTAGAATATAACACTGAAAAAATGATTGAACATGGCAACAGGAAGAAGAGGAAAAAGCCTTCCTGGTCCTGAGAAGCCTTACACAGGAAGACTGATATGCCTGAACACACAAAAATAAAATACTAAGCCAGGCATGGCGATGCACACCTGTAATCCCAGCAGTGGAGAGGCTGAGGAAAGAGGATCGCCATTACTCTGAAGCCAGCAGGGGCTAGTAGTGAATTGAGGCCAGCCTGGAATACAACAGCAAGACCCTGTCTCAAAAACAACAATAAACAACAGTAACAACAAAAAAGCAAGACTTCAGGGGTTGGGGATTTAGCTCAAGTGGTAGAGTGCTTGCCTAGTAAGCACAAGGGCCTGAGTTTGATCCCCAGTACAAAAACAAAACAAAAAAAAAAAATCAAAAATCAAAATCAAGACTTCAGAATGGCCAAAAACCAAATGACAACCCAGAAAAAAAATCTGTAACCCACAACAAATGGCTAATTTATTTTTAGATCACTAAGAGACAAGATATCCAACAGAAAAACAGGCAAAGGAAAGAAAATGGTCAACTTAAAAAAAAAAAGAGAAATAAGAAAGCAAACAAGTGCAGTTGATTCAAGGACCAGCTGAATTCAAGCATTCCAAATAATCAAGCTAAGTGGGCATTAAAGAAAAAAACTGCAGCCTTTTAAAGAGGAAAGTGCGACGAGTGCTGGCAGGGGGTGAGGGAGAAGCTCGCTCACTCCCACACCACAGGAAGCCAGATAGGCACCACCTTTGTGAAGGGCAACGTGGAAGCATCTACTGATTTTAAAACGTGCTTATGGCTTAAGCCTGTATTTCCATTGTAGGAAGGTACCTTGTAGTAGTGCACACACCTGGGCAAAACAAAATTGCCCACCCAGCATTTCCATGCCCGCAGGTGCCAGTGGTTCACGCAGTAACTTGTACACGAATGTTCACAGCAGCACTATTCATGGCAGCCCCAACAGGTCAAAGACCCAGAGGCCATCAACAGATGAACGGAGGGACAAAACCATGTATATAGACAATGTAATGTTACTCAGCAAGAAACAGAAATGAAGTACTGACACACGGCATGGCAGGGAAGAACCATGAAAGCATCTACGTAAAAGAAGCCAGCCACATGATCCCGTTTATCTGAAACATCCAGACAGCAAATCTATAGAAGCAGAGAGTAGATTAGTGGCTGTGTCAGGCTGGGGGTGGTAGGGGGAAACAGGGAGTGACTGCTAATGGACTCAGGGTTGCTTAGGGGGATTATAAAAACATTTCGAAATTAGATTATGGTAGGCTGCACAACCTAGTATAAACACACTAAACCGACTGAATTGTACACTTTAAAAAGATTTATATACCTTAAGAGGTAGGTAAATTATATCCCCAAAAGGTTTTTAAAAAGCCACAATAAAAACCGACTTAGGCAGCCTAGAGATCTGAACTTCGGCTGACATATTAAGATCTGATGCAAGAAGTACGTGATACAAGAAGCAGAAATGCTGGATATCAAAACATGCTGCCACCATGAGACAGGACAGAAACTGAGTGTCAGGGCAGACCTCCCAGAGGCCACAAGTCCATGGACCATGGGAGATATGCGGATGGGTGTTAACGAGGTCTCGAAAACCTCTGAAATCAGAGCTGTCTGTAAACTGCATCAGATGTCCGAAGGAGCCAGTAACTGGGGCGAGGACAAGGCCCTCTGCCAACTGCAGGGAGGCACCGACATCTCCAAATTATACTTCACATCCAACAGAACTTCCAAACATAAAAACATACAAAGGGTGGTCAGAAAATACTGTATTTATAAAATTTACTATTAAAAGACACAGTGCCATCGATCCCCTCAAAATCCTCCTCCTCACCTCTAACATACTTATCCATCATTCTTGCCGCTTTCTGAAGCAGTTCTGGAAACTCTTTCATGAAGGTCTTTACAAGGTATGGTCAAAAACAGAGTGAATGTTGCAGATGAGTGCCATTCCAAAAAGGCAGGCTTGTAAAAACATGACAGTGCATCCCCATCCATCTCATTCACCGGATCTGGCAGCGATGACTTCTGGATCTTCTCCGAAGTCAAAATGACCATGAAAGGGACAGGTTTTGACTTGAATCAGGACATCGAGGCAGCTGCAACAGTTCAACTAAAGACACTCACGAAAGAGGACTCCAGAGCTGCTTCAGAAAGTGGCACTGGTTGAAAGTCTGACGTGAAGGAAGGAGTCTGAAGGGGACTAATGGCAATGTCTCTTTTACTGTAAAAAAAAAACAAACAAAAAAACCCTTCAAATCACACCTTCTACACGTAATCTACATACCCAATAACCACTTTCCACTAAACTGAGGTACAGACACCCCAGCCTTCCTAGGAACAATGGTAAACAACAGACCAGGCTAGGAAATAAAAGATATGACCAGTCAAATAAAAAAACAAAAAACAAAACCCCCCCCAAACCAAGGCTGTGTCATTACTCAAAATGGCATGTTACCAGGATACTAGCGCCAGAAAGCACTCAGGCTGACACGAACAAAGTCTAAACATAAACTTCAGTGACCTCAAGAGGCAAAGGCCTGGCTTTAGGACTTGCCCTAGGTGGCCTCTGCCATGATTTCTGTAAATTTTCTTTCCAGTGACTGCCTATCTACAATCTGACCTGGGAAATTAATTACTTGATTGAATAAAGAATGCTTTTTTCACTTCTGCTGGCATGGTTTATAGCTGGCAATGATAAAGCTCCTAAAGTGGGAAGGGGAGAACAAAGCCATTAAATAATTGATAGAATACACTTCTGCACCAGCCTGTCCAATGCTCAGAGCCCTGCAGGGATGGGAATTAAGAGTCCAATATTCCATCACCATGGGTTCAGGCAAACAGAGGCAACCAGAGTTTCTCCATAACTATAAATCTCACTGAAATTAATATTCCGACTGGCAAGTGGCCTGTCAAGTAGGTACGATGTTAGAAAGCACCATTTCTCAGAACTTAAGATGCAGATGATAGCCAGTAAAGCAAATGGTGATTGGTTTCTTGGCCAAGCAAGGCGGCCGATAAAAGGTGCTGTGAAGCGATGGATGGATGATTTGTATATCTACAGAGTTCCAGACGCTTTTGCTGAGCTAGGGAACATCTTGCTCATGTAGCACCTTAAACTGCATGCTTTATGAGTGACACTTTCCTGGCTTGAAAACTCTAAGGTACAAAGAAAAAGCATACCATGAAATCTAAACAAGCTTGCTCCTAACTTTTGTGATATTTTACAGATAGTAAATCCCCACCTTCTATTCATTTAGCGTAACAGTGGAGAATATCACTGCAGCAGTATTTTAGGGACAAGAGACATTTGTTCTATCTCCAAACAACAAGAACGGGCCCTGGAGAGGAAAGAGAAGGTACACAGGACATATGCAGACAACAGGGGAGGTGTGCCCAGGAGTTCCTGCAACCTTTCTTTAGTTCGAAATGACAATGGTGACAAAAAAAGTCTTACGGTGCTGTGGGGCCAAAGTTTTGGGTCTTTTCGTTTATTTAAAGAAATGAAAGAACAAGCAGTTGCCAATCTTGTTTTCCCTGAGACCAGCTCTGGCTCATTCTTTCTGTAACTGTGAGAAACTGACAGCGAAGATCTGATTTTATGATGGATTGCTGAGAGTTAGGAAGCTATGAGCCAACATCCAGCCTGCACTAAAATACTGAGATAGGAAGTGAGATTCATTGCTAAGTCCACCTGCAGAAAAATGCTAAAAATCAATCTGGATACTCACTAGAGTTACCCTGTTTCCCAAGAGACTCCTTTATCTAGTCACAAAAAAAGGGTATGAGAGAGGAAAGGTCATAGATAACATTCTATGAACAAAACAAGGACACAGCTTCAGCTGATCAAAGTTCACTAAGAGAAGCACACATCAATGTTGGTCAGTCAACGCTTCTCCCTCAAAGATGCTAAAGACATTGCATTTCATTCCACCAAAGCCTCTGACGGACAGGTGCCCAAAGCCAGTCAAACAAGCTTACACTAAGGAAGAGACAACCAGGTTTTGGTATTCTTTTACCCTTCTCAAAGCCCCTCGCCTCCAAACAGGGAAGGAGATTCTCCGGGTTTCAAAACAGACAAGAATGACCATGGCAACAATTTAACAGCACAAATCAGGGACTTCTTTTGGATATAGCTTTAATGAACATTTCCACCATTCCTCAAAGCTGGGGGATCCTTTCGTAGAGACAGGGCCACCCTTCCAGAGGAAAGGTGCTGTTTGGAGAGCTCCAGGAATACTGGCTCTGGGTCACACCTACTTTTATCACCTACATCACATCTTCAATTACCCAAAACTTAGTAAGCACCAGGAGGCGAGTTTGAGGACCAGAGAAGAGTGCCGGCAGGAATCAAGGTCAGGGGACCGATCCTAAGAAGCCTAGTGCTGTCCTCTCCCAATACAGGGCTGGGGGCTTACCATCAGGGGAGCACAGCAGAAGTGTGTGGGAGAGTCACAAACACCCAACTGTGGGGGCCATCCAACTCTCGAGGGGCTAGGGGGACACTGTAATTTCAAGGAAGCGGCACAAAGAAGTCCTGGTTGCCACTGTGCCCCCAGCCCAGCCTGACACAAACATTTTTATTTTTATTTTTATTTTTAGTAATGGTGGTTGAACCCAGGGCCTCTACACTGAACTATATCCCAAGCCCTTTTTATTTTGAGACAGGGTCGCACTAAGTTGCCAGGACTGGGCTTGGGCTTGCAATCCTCCTGTCTCAGCCTCCCTCCCAGAGTACTGGAATTACAGGCATGTGGCACCATGCCTGGCTGACACATTAGCTCTTGGGCCCCTTCCAGTTAGATGCAAGTGTCAGGAGGGCAGGAACGTTATCCCTCTTCCTCTCCAGCAACCAGCACAGGCTGGCTCGTGCAGATTCTAAAGATTAAAACATGGGTTGCATGAGCAGATGCAAGAGTGACAGATGTCCATGCACATTAGCTGGCGGAACCTCTCGTGCTTGAGGCAAAGAGCGGAAAAGGTGGAATTCCAAAATGGAACCCAGAGCACAGAGAAAGCACAATTGTCAATACCAGAACACGCAGAAGGAAATGCTGGCATTGCCAATATGGAGGAAACCTGATTTCCCACAACCTTATGTTTATGTCGTTACCAAAACGATAAAGATTTCAGTCTCTTCCTGAACCCATATCCCAGTGGGACACATCAGAAGATGTAAATTATGAACACTATGCTCCTTGCTTCCTTGAAACAAGGATCCTTAGGGCCCTGCCACAGGCAATTTTACGTCTACTCAAAATGTTATATACAGAGGGGTAGAAACAATTATCAGCCACACACCACCAATGACTAGTATCTACAGTATATAAAGAATTCACAAAGCGGCAGTAAAAAACAATCCAATTACAAAGTGGGCAAAAACATGAACAGATGATTCACCAAAGAGGACCTATGGACAGTACTAAGCACATAAAAAGATACTGAACACATGTCAGCAGTGAAAGAACACAAAATCACAATGAGATAGCACTGTACATGCTTATCAGAGTGACAGAAAAACAGTGATAGTGGTGTTGAGGATGCAGAGAAACTTGACCACTTATTATTGGGGAAGGTGTAAAATGCTGTCCCAGCCTGGAAAACAGTGTGCAGTTTCTTAAACAGCTCCAGCTATGTTATTTACTTCCAATGTATGGGCATTGAGCTCCAAGAAACAAAAACTTATGCACACACAAAAACGTATCACAAATGCTCAGATCTTTCTTCGTTCCACATCCTCCCATGTTCTTCCTTTTGAGGGGGCAGTACTGGGGATTGGAAACCAGGGCCACGCTACCCCTTTTTTGCAGGGGGTGTTGGGCATCAAACTCAGGGCCTTGCGCTTGTTAGCTAAGTCTCCAACCCTTTGTTTTTCATTTTTGGGATAAGATCTTGCTAAGTTGCCCAGGATGGCTTTGTGATTCTCCTGCTGCAGTCTCCTGAGTAGCTGGAAGTACAAGCGTGCACCACAACACCTGGCTACATAGCAGTTTAATATGTAATAACCAAAAGCTGGAATCAGCCCACAGGCGCTTCAACAGGAAAACTGATAAACCACAGGACACAACTTGTTAATAAAAGGAATGCACTACGGACATACACACACAGCTTGGATGAATTCTCAATCACAGAGTGTTATGTACTTCTGCTACAGTCTAGATTTGGTCTGAGTGTCCTCCGTAGGTGTGTGGGCTGGAGGCTTGGTCCCCAGGGTGACACTAATGGGATGTGGTGGAACCTTTAGGAGAAGGGCCCAAGAGGAGGTCCTGAGGTCACTGGGAGTCTGCCGCCCTCACAAAGGACTAACGTGGACTCATGAAGTACAAGCCTGGCCCCATGAGCTCTCTCCGGCTTCCAGATGTCAGCACCTGCCCCCATGTAAGCTCCCACAGATGTGATGCACTGTGGTGGGGTGGCGGTGGGGGGGCAGCTTTACCAGAACCATAGGCAGCAAGCATCACACTCCTGAACCCCCAAAATGGTGAGCTATATGAACTTCCTAAGTCAGCTTGCTGCAGGTATTTCATTAGTGATGAAAACCTGACAAACACCTTCCAAACATGAGAAATAGAAGACAGACTGGAGGCTGTCAGGGTTCAGGGGTAGGTGTGGGTGCGGCAGCAGGGAGGCAGGTGCGGTTATAAAGTGTGAGCCGAAGGGCTTTCATGGAACTGTTCAGCATCTTGATTGTGTCGAACACACCAATCTTCTCAGGTGTTGAAACTGTACAGAACTTACTGACACACAAGTAAAACTGTAGTGACAGGAATGGGACGTGGTTATGCTGGTTGTGGTACTATACTCAGGCTTTGCAAGATTTTTTTTTTGGTGGTGGGGAGCGAACTCAGGGCCTTGTGCTTGTGAGGCAAGTGCTCTCCCAATGAGCTAAATACCCAGCCCCTGCAAGATTTTACTACTGGGGGAAATCGGGCAAAGGGGACAAAGATCTCCATTATTTCTTACCCCTGCAAGTCAATCTGAACTTTGAAAGTTATGGAGTTGGTTGGGGATTTAGCTCAGTGGGAGAGAGGCTTGCCTAGCAAGCACAAGGCCCTGAGTTCAATCCCCAGCACCCCCCCAAAAAAAATTATGTATGTGCAAAGAATCGGAAGCTTTCCACTGTCATCTCACTGGGGGAATCTATTCCGACACTGCTATCTCATCATTACCTCTATTCCTTTTTTTTTTTTTTTTTCATTACCTCTATTCCTGACAGCAACCTCATAGGCAGGTGTTAGCTGTTTTGATAAAAACAAAAGGAAACTGAGGCCCAGAGATGAGGCAACCGACCCATCTAAAGCCACATGGTAAATGCCTGAGCAAGAACTATTCCACACTACCTCTCTGACATGTAGCTACTCAAAAGCTGTAAAATGACAAGAAAATAAACTGTTCCCACAGGAACTGTAACATTTTCAATTTTCTGAAAGCCCTTTATGGCAGTAACCTAAATGGTTCAAATAGCATTTAAAAAGGAGGGAGAAATTACAGAATAATACATTTGATTAAATACCACATACTGGAAAAGCTCATAAAACTGTAAATGTACATTTATATGTATACAAATGCACAGCAAAAGATCTGGAAGAACATCCACAGACTGTCACTAGTGTCACCCCTTGCAGAGACCAAGGTAGAAGAAGAAGAGGACTAGTTAACTGCTAGCTGGACTTTAGCCTCTAAGTGTTTGAACCTAAGACTGCATTCTAACTCAAGTTCAACTGGTCTATGGTTTTTAAGAAGGGGAAAAATAAAGCAAACACTTACTGCATTCATAGATCTGTTCCAGCTTATCCACAGAAGAAAGGGAGAAAAATTTATAACCGGACTTACTACCCACAGCTAGGGACCTGCAAAAAAGCCAAATTCAGAAATAAGAGCTGATACACGTAGACAGTGATAATGCATAGTCGCTCCCACGTTACCAGTTAGTAACCAGCATTTCTACCGAAATTAGCAGTCCAAAAAATTTCACATGGTTTGTACTAGGTGTGTGGCAGACCAAGAAGTTACAAACCCAGTAAAACAGACAGTATTCTTATTTGAAACCTGTAGAACTTTTTCTGGAGCTCTAACATACCACACAGTGACCATACTGAGTAGGGACTGCGTATCTCAAACTCTACACTGTACTGTGGTAATTGCCTCACAAGGCATGAGGCATGATCAAAATATACAGCGAATATTTAAATAAAAAATTTATTGCGGAAAACGATACACTGCCATTAACCCCTCAAAATACTCCCCCTTGCTTCAAACAAACACGTAGCCCATTTTTCTTGCTACTTTATGGAGCAGTTCTGGAAGTGTTCTTTTGTAACTCTGTAAAGTGTGATCAAAAATACAGTGACTACTGCCACTGAAGAGTGCTAGCCAACAGAAGGGCAGGCTCATAAAAACACGACAGTGTGTTGTAATCTACCTTATTCACCGGATCTGGCACCATGGAATCTGTAGCTCCTCTCCAAAGTCAAAATGACCATGAGAGGGAAATGTCTGGAATCAACTCAGGAGATCAAGGCAGCCATGACAGCCAACTAAAGATATTTATGAAATAGGATTTCCAGAACTGCTCCGGAAAGTGTCAAGATCACTTCTTGGCCTCTCGGCTAAAATCAAGTGCAGAAAGTGTCAAGAATGATGGGGTAAGACCGTTCAAAATGAGGTGGAATATTCTAAAGGAGAATTAATGGCAATTTTTTTTTACTGTAATAAATTTTAAAAAAATCATTCACTGTATTTTCAATCATATCTCACATATATTAAAACATCATGTAGTACAATTCGGTTGTCATTTATATCTTAATAAAGCCAGGGAAAGATTAAAATAAAAATATAACAAAAGCAAAACAAAACAAAACCTTACAAAACAGAGGTTAAATTTGAGCTACAAATGAAAGTAATCAACCCTAAATTGTTGATTCCTTCAAAACAAAGTGGGGTTTCTCAGGTGCCATGATAAACACGCAGTGGGAGTCTGAATGGATAGTTATGCCAGTTCTTTATTCATAATCTCTGAGGTCTACGAGGACCCAAGATTGCTTGCTGTGCTCTAGTAAGGTCTCTCACTATCAATTCTCCGTCACTTATGTCATACCATGACTGATGGGGGGGCGCGGAAATGAGCCAACCAAAAAGCACACTTAGACCCTGTGATCAGAAGACGGTACTGCTGGCTTAGAGGGAAGAGCAAAGTCCCTTTCTGATGGCCTTGTGTGTAAGATGCCAGAGTCATCACCCATCCTTGCTTTTGGTAAGAGGCTCAGGAGACCTCAGGACAGCCCCCCAGCCCTCAAGCTCAGGGGATTGCTGATACCAAACGAAGAATTTCCTTGCCAGGTAATTACCTCTCCAGAACCCGACGGACCGCGGAGAGCGAAAAGGAGAAGAAAGCACAGCCTTCAAGTGCAGAAAAGAGGGGCAAAGAGCAGGAAGCAGTAGGACACAGGCAGAATCAGAGAGTAGGATGATTTCTTTGTAAAAATCCAGGAGAATGTGAAATCAGACAGAAGCAGCAGAAGAACATGAAGACAGACATTTCATACTATGAGTATTTGTACCCCAACATAATTCAGGGCTAGCTTAATGATCGAGTCATCCATTAGAAACTTGACATTTCCAGCTTCTTTTACACACTTGTAGAAGAAATTTGCTCTCAGAAAGGAGTTACTGTGAACACTATTAAAGCTTAAAATAATATTGGTTCATTTTAGAAGTACAAATGAGCGGAAGCCGGGCATGGTCGCACATGCGTGTAATCCCAGCACTCTGGGAGGCTAGGCAGAAAGAGTGCAAATTGGAGCCAGCCTGGGCAACATGGTGACTTAGCAAGACCCTGTCTCAAAATAAAAATAATACAAGAAAGGGGCTGGGAATGTAGCAAAGTGCAAAAGCCCTGGGTTCAATCTCTAGCACTACCAAAATAAATAAAAAACCTCATGATTGGCCTGACAATAACATGGCAGACATAACAACGGGAGAGGCAGAACAATACATAAGTAGGAGATCTGTGCTAATAATCTTATTACCAGAAAAAAATTCTTAATTAACACAGTGAGATCTTTTATTGAAAAAGGAAAAAACTAGCAACTGTTTTTTTAAAAAGCTATTATTGCCCCATTTCACTATTATGTCCTCATCAACTGTGCCTGGTGTCCAAATCTGGAGACTGTTTTGCCCTCACCAGAAAGCAGGGAAATGACTGCTTCTTGACGCTTTATTTCCATCCCACTCCTCTCCGCTCCGTTTAGAGCTCCGAAGTCTGAACCTTAGGGGATTCTGATCGAAACTGAGTCTCCATCTACTTCTCTGTTAGTAATTTAGGATTTACTTTCCTTTACCTCGTGCTACCTCTCAAATTTTGTTGTATCTCCTTTCTCCTTTTTCCATTGTATAGGTTTAAATCTTTTAAAATATCTTTTTGACATTTTATGGCTTCCTATTTTATGAGGATTTTAGAAGGGAGTCAAAATAAACGCTTGGGTTTGATCCAGTATCTTGTTTTTGTTTGGTGACAAGGTCTAACTCTGCGGTTCAGGCCAGCCCAGAGCTCACCATTCTCCTGGGACTGCAGGCATGTGCCACCATGCTTGACCTGATCTGCCATCTTTAAAAAGCAAAAATTTTTGTCATTGAATTTAAATTTGAGCATTCAGTATCTAAAAAGTAGTTATTTCTACTGAAAAAAATGAAAATGTACACAAAATCTTTTTCTTAACTTGCTCATCTTTTCTGTATCCTGTTCCCAGCCACCAGTCCATAAAGGCTGCCCTCTCTCATTACCTTCATGAAAGGGCCCGACTTGATTACGAGGTTAGGAGCAAACAGGCAACACCGTAAACAGGAAGCAGCCTGCCAGGTTCTGGCAGACTCCCTTAGGACCACAGACACTCTGAGTGTTTGGTGGGGACAGTCCCTTCAACTCACGTCTCCAACCTGAACCTGCACCTAGATAGCCCTAAGGACTTTCCAACTCATGACTACACAAGGCAGAGCTCTTTCTTTCATTAATTTTCTTCCCATGATGCTATCACTGTTCACAGAACCCACACCAGAAACTGGAAGTCAGCCAGCTTCTCTTGTGCATGCATTAAGCACGTCCATGGGTCAGTGGGCCAGTCTCCTTGCCACTGGCCATTGCTGTTGGGCAGTGTCCTCCTCAACCATATCCTCTGCACAGCAGATGGAACGGCTCCAACTTCAAGGCTAAAGGACCCTCCAAACCATCTTCAACTTAAAGATGAGGACAAAGAGAATAGTAGCTCCCAGAATAATGATTATCACCTGGAAACAAGAAACAGTGGACGAAAGCAATCAATACCTCCAGATATTTCATAACATCAATTCTTCAAACACAAGGCTTGGGAAGGCATGCGCCCCTTTTTACTCTACCCCTTTCAGAAATGTCATTTGAAACGGACATTGTCACATTACTAACTTCCCACGAGCTACGCAGCCACAGGAAAAATTTAGTCCCTGATATTTCCACTTAAGAGTTAAGTGACCACCTGCCACTTATTCACTGGTAACTTCACTTCAAAAAGCTGAAAGTGCTCCAACATAAACTTTCCGCAGTGTTACTTCTGGAAACAAGGGTGGGAACTAACCAGGCAAAATGGAGACGTCTGCAACCAGCTGCTCCTGCTCTCATTTCCACCTTTCTAGTTGAAAAACAAAAACAAAAACAAAAAAAAACAAAACAAATTGTAAAAAGCAAATAAAACTTAAATCACACTTTTAGGATAAGAATCATGAAGAACAGCTTGAGATCATATTACAGGAAGAAAGATAAGACAATTGTAGCTTGGTGTGCAATGAATATTGTGTTGTTAAGCATTTCAAATACAAAAAACACACAAGTGAAATTACTGTATAACTTACACAGGCTTGACTAAGTGAAATGGCCTGAAAATGTCCCTAAGTAGAATAAATGTGGATTCTACATCAACATCCTTGCCTTGCCAACAATCATCTTCCTCTGCAGTACAAAGATAAATTTTAGAGTAGGGAAGGAAACAGGGAAAGGCATGAACCAGAGAAACATTTATATTTCTTTCATGTGTAGCTTTAAAATAAATAACAGGCAGAACTGCTACAAGCTTGATGCCAGCCTGGGCTACCTAGTCAGTTCAAGGCCAGCTTGAATGACATGATGAGCCCTTGTCTTAAACAATCAAAAAAGTGTGACATGGTGGTAAATGTCTGTAATCCCAGCACGTGGGACGCTGAGGTAGGAGATCACTGTGAATTTGAGGCTAGCTTGGGCTACACAGTGAGTTTGAGGCCAGCCTGAATGACACAGCAAGACTGTCCCAAAAATTAAAACAAAACAAAACAAAATGAAGGAAAGAAAAGATACCACTCAAACTGGTATTGAAGTGAAAATACTGTATTCAGGTAGAAGGATTCTAATTGGAAATGTAAATAACCTCACCCTGTCCTAGACATAGCATTTGGGAGGCTGAGGCAAGAGGACTGCTGTGAGTTTGAGGCCAGCATGGACTACACAGTGAGTTCAAGGCCAGCCTGGACTGCATAGCGAGACCCTGTCTCAAAAATCAAAAACAAAGAAACCTAAAACCAAAACAAAACAACAACAACAACAAAAATTAAGGGTTTTAAACAAAATCAGAATGTTTTCAAATTTCCTCCTTCCTCCTCAGATTACCCAGTCAATTTGAATTACAACAAACTGCAACAGGTTGTCAGGACTGTTTTATTGTGCTGGCTTTTGGTCACATACACTACAGTATTTTGGTAGCCTTAATCTCCATGGATCGCTACATCATTACTTCTGAACTGTCTTCAGAATTCTGCTCTGAAGATAGGAAAATAAAACAAATACAAGAACAAAACAAAAACTCAGCATGGCAGAGTGGAAAGCACACTGCAGGAGAACTCGGGAGCCAAGATTCTACTCCTGTCCCCCTGCCACTGTGAACCAACTGTTAGATCCAGGCAAGCTCTGAACCCTTCTAACCTTGCGTTTCCTTAACTGTCGTTGGGCCAGGGGGTCTGCTCCCACTCTCCATAGCTGTGCGACTGTCTTCACCGGTCTCACAACTTTAGCAAACTGCTACTGAGACAGCAGCCGCTGCACACTTCCAACTTGATGTATGCCACGCTACAATTTACTTTCCATTAGGAAAAAAAAATCGCATTTTCTACTTTGTTCATTCCATTCTGCCAGTAACAACTAAGGACTTAAACTGATGCCAAGTGATCCACTCCTCCTCCTCCTCTCTTACATCACTTCCTCTTACTCACTTCCCAAGATGGCTCTTCTCCCTTCCAGTCCTGTAACTCATCCTTCCTTCTCCAGAAACCTCCTCTATTCTGGCCCTCAGGGCCCAACCGAGGCAGCCTTGAAGAGGCAGCTCCCGACCCCTGTCACATATAGAGCGGAATAAGCAGGGCTCCGAATCCGCCAGCTCGCATTAGGGTCTCTCTTGGCCAAGGATGACCCGCCCCTGCACCCCGAGACCCCTCGTACACTTCTCTCGGCTCAGTTTCTCCTAGGTCGAGACCAGTATTATTGCTTAGTTTGTTCCTTGTCTGGAGGAGACAAAATTACCCGGCAAAGAAAACAGCAAGAAAAGAAGACAAGCGAAAGAAGGGGC